>JARFJB010000502.1:1547500-1652500 GCA_036346205.1 Vesta saturnalis | reverse complement strand
GAGGTGAGCGTGGTAGAGTGAGTGTGAGTGTGAGTGAGTTGAGTGAGGTGAGCTGTGAGCGTGAGGTGTGTGGTGGGTGTGAGTGTGGGTGTGAGGTGTGAGTGTGAGTGTGAGTGTGAGGGAGTGAGTGTGAGGTGAGTAGTGAGTGTGAGTGTGAGGAGGTGAGTGTGAGTGTGAGTAGGTGTGTGTGAAGTGTGTAGGTGATGTGAGTGTGAGGTGGTGGGTGTGAGGTGTGAGTGTGAGTGGAGTGTGAGTGTAGTGAGTGAGGAGTGTGGGAGTGAGGTGAGTGTGAGTGTGAGTGTGGAGAGTGTGAGTGTGAGGGTGAGTGTGCGTGAGCGTGAGGTGCGTCGTGTGCGTGCGTGGTGGGTGTGTGTGTGTGTGGGTGTGGGTGGTGGGGTGTGGGTGTGGGTGGGTGTGGGTGTGGGTGGGATGTGGATGTGAGTGTGAGTGTGAGTGTGAGTGTGATTGTGAGGTGAGCGTGAGCGTGAGCGTGAGGTGACGTGGGTGAGCGTGAGGTGAGGTGAGCGTGAGCGTGAGGTGAGGTGAGGTGAGGGAGTGTGAGTGTGAGGGAGGTGTAGTGTGAGTGTGAGGGGAGTGTGAGTGAGGGGTGTGAGGTGTGTGGAGTGTAGTGTGTGTGAGTGGTGAGGTGGAGTGTGAGTGGGTGGAGTGTGAGTGTGGGGTGTGGGTGTGGGTGTGGGTGTGGGTGGTGTGGGTGTGGTGTGGTGTGAGTGTGAGTGTGGGTGAGGTGGTGAGGTGAGTGTGAGTGTGAGGTGAGGTGAGGTGGGTGTGAGCGTGAGTGGGTGAGGGTGAGGTGTGAGTGGGTGTGAGTGTGAGTGTGAGCGTGAGCGTGAGCGTGAGCGTGAGCGTGAGGTGAGTGTGAGGTGAGGTGAGGTGGGTGAGGTGGAGTGTGAGGTGAGTGAGTGAGGGGTGAGGTGAGGTGAGGTGAGTGTGAGTGTGAGTGTGAGTGTGGAGTGTAGGAGTGTGAGGTGTGAGTGTGAGGGAGTGTGAGTGTGGAGTGTGAGTGTGGAGTGTGAGGTGTGAGTGTGAGTGGAGTGTGAGTGTGAGGTGTGAGTGTGAGGAGTGTGAGTGTGAGGTGAATTTGAGTGTGAGGTGGCGTGTGCGGCTGGCGTGAGTGGCGTGCGCGGTGCGCGGTGCGTGAGAGTGCGTGTGTGTGCGTGTGGTGTGTGTGGCGTGCGTGTGCGTGCGTGCGTGTGTGTGTGTGTGTGTGTGTGTGTGTGTGAGTGTGTGAGTGTGTGTGCCAAAACATGAACGATTTAATCTTTACCTACTTTTAGCATACACAACAACCTGTTAATCCTCTGGTTTCCATAAACTGATTCTAAGAACTGTAATATGATGCCCCGAAGGTCAATAAACATTAACCTTGAGAATTTTATTTTTAGGTTTCTATGGATTGTAATATAGCAAGAAAATTCGACCTTGAAGAGCATGACTCAATTTAGCTAATACAGGAACAATTGAACCTTGCCTTACTTATTGGCCTAAACAACAACCTGTTTCCACGAACCGATTCTATGTTTAGATTTCTAAGAATTATAATATGATAGCCTTGCATGCCAATAAACTTTGACAACTGATTTATCAGAATTGTAATATAATACACCTCCACGTCAATAAACTTTGGCCTTGAGAATTAATTTCTGTGAAAGTAAATGAACTTAGATTCTAAGAGGCGTTACATTGAATTTTAAATTTCCCGCGTGACCTTGACGTTGAAATTGGAATTTCCCGACAAAAATTAACTTAGAAACCCATGGTATATCTACTAACATGTAATAAGTCGTAGATAACCTTAAGCCTTGTAACCCTTAACTCTAGCTGGAGTAAATGTTACTTGGAATGGTCTGACCTTATATTTGCTATTCGAGATGCACTGATGGTGGTGAGAAGGTAAAATGTTTGGTTAACTGTGTTGGTATTACTTATCAGGTTGATGGTGCTGCAACAGATAGTCCTATTAGTCTTGCTATAGCTAATTTTTACATGGACAAATTTGGAACATTAGTGTTACAAAATTTACTTAAAAAACATTTTTAGTTTGGTGTAGATATGCAGACAACACATTTGTTATTTGGAGACATAAAGCAGAAGCATAAATGAATTTCTAATTTTTATAAATGCTGTACATCCGAGCATCCAGTTTATCATGCAAAAGGAAACTAGTGGACGTTTACCATTTCTTGGTATATTAATATCTAAAAATAATAATTCACTACCTTTTAAGGTTTACAGTAAGCCAGCACACACCTTCATAAATTATCTAACCTCCATCCACGTCAAAACGAAGTTGTGGTCCTGAATTTTTTAAAGATAAATACAAATATTTAACATAATCGTTACAGCTAATGTATATCCACTTATTGATATTAATGCTATTACAACTGCTAGACATAATCTTAAAGAAAATCCAGTTCTTAATTTTGGTCCTGCACTTCGTCCTTTTATAACTAATGTTACAGATAGAATTGAAGAAATCAAGAAAAATTAGTGCATTCAAGGCCACCTAAAGATGTTTCAAACCCATTATCATTCTTACGTGACGATATGCCAAACTAGAAGAGAGGAAGGCAAGCTGGCTGATGTACGTGAGTTTTCCTTAATATTTCAAGAAAACATTCAAAATTCTTATGTGATTAGTGAAAATGGAACTATTGACGAAAAGTTGTGACCTTTTAGAGGGAGATGTTCTTTTATGCAGTATATAAAAAGTAAACTTGCTAAATATACAATTAGGATTTTTCTTTTGACTGACAAAATAATATGAAATATATGTCGGTAAACAGCCTGATGGAAAATATAAATTAGAAAATGATCTTTATTCAGTGGTATTCCGCCTAATCAAAACAATTGATAAAACAGGAAGAAACATAACAATGGATAGTTGGTTTATGAGTATGAATCTAATGATCGACCTTTTAGAAAAACATCGACTGAAATGTGTTGGAACAATGAGGAAGGATAAAAGGGAAGTAGCAAGTGAACTTGTTACACCGAAACCTAGGTCTCAATATTCCAATATGATTGCGTTCTCAAAAGATAAAGCCTTGGTTTCATATTGCCCTAAAAAGGTAAAATAGTATTGCTTGGTTCGACTATGTTTACAGTGAATCTACAGAAAATAACCTAACCTAATAATCTTCTTCAATTTAACCAAGGGCGGAGTGGACACTGTACATGAGCTGTGTGGGTCAAGAAGATCACTAACATGGCCACTAACAATACTTTATGGCATTTTGATTATTGCAGCAATCAATTCTAATATTGCTCATAAATATAACAACCAAAAATAATTTTTTCGAAGGATCTTTTTGAAAAATCTGGCAAAAGAATTAATAGAAACACATCTTCAATATAGGTCTACAATAGTCACGTTGCCTAGTGGCGTAAAAACTAGAATTGAACTTTTGGATCAGAAGGAAGTTGAAGAGTCATCTCCAAAGCGGGAAGGTGTCAGGTTTGTCCTAGCCGAAAAGACAGGAAAATCAACACTTGTTGCAAAATTTGTAATAAACGTATATGCTGCAAACATTTTTTGCAAATTTGTCAGAACTGTCTTAAAAATACGCAATTAATTGTATATGAAGGTAGCGAATAGTTTATACTAAATAATATTTTCATTTATACCATTTTCATTTATTTATCAGAAAATGTAATGCCAAATCCAGTTTTGATATTGCCTTAAAGTTTATTTCTTAATAATGAATCGAATATAATATTTGTAATCGAACCAGTAATGAAATGATGTGTTCGGTATAAAATACCCGGCGCGCGTTCCATATATTTCTTATAGGAGCGAGACCTTACGGCTTGATATTGTATATTGATTTTTGTAACTTTTTCTTCTTTGTATGCATAGCTAGTTGTTTGGAAAAGGAAGTGTGAAGTATGGAAAATGAAGGGAGATATTTTTGCGCAGATGTTTACCCTTACTTTTATTTTGATTATTTACCGTCGCGACGGTAGAAATGTTGCTACCTCAACCGATTACACAATAAACTAAAAAATCAAAATGTAACCCAATGAGTAGTGTTTCCTTTTGAAATTAAGTTGTGATCTGGCTACATGTTCAACTAAAAACTCATTTCTATTAGAATTCGTTTTAAAAAAGCCTATTTTAATTAACTTTACTTAATAACTTTGTGGAATATAGTTATATCACAAAAAAAACTGCAACAAAAAAAGTATACATTATAAACTAAAAAATACTTGATAAAAACGGAAAAAATTGCTTGTTTAATCCTGAAGTTCAAACAGTATAAGCTACTTCAGTTGATACCTTTTGAACACCGTATTTGGGACCCACCAATTTACTTATTCCGATTTATTTCCGTTTTTACAAAAATATTTCAATCTTGTTTTACAGCTTTCTTAATAGCACATATAATAGCAGTAAACACTTTATGACAATCGTCTCCTTCCTCAACATGTTTGTTGAAACAATGGTCAGCAATTTCGGGGGTTATTCCCATAATCTTTTCCAACAACAAATCAATATTAAATTTCCCAGTTTTAGAATTATAAAAATCTAATTTTTCATACAAGCATTTTGTATAACATTCAGCTTCTCGATGTGTAGGAATATTTTTTCTTTTTGCAGAGTGAATCACTTCATCCGCAACAGCATGACTTTCGGTGACGCATTCATGTTTAAATGGTTCTATCAATTCGTCCCATGAGTTTACTAAATCGTTACCGGCCTCAAATTTCTACAAAATTCAATATTAGGTACTGCTTTATTAGCATTAGAACACTTACAAAAGACGCAAACACTGCACTGAATAACCCAAGTAAGATTAAATGTTTCATTTTCGGTCGAGATTGTTATTACTTCTGAAGTGAACTAATGCGCGATGCTATTTATCTAGCCTCAATAAATATATAAATAGCAATATTTATCAACTATTTAACGAACGAGCAAAGTGTGTTTGTTACACATCCTAGCATTGTTTTTGTAGTCTGTTCGTATTTTCACTAAATAAAACTGTCACCAACATAAACTGGAATTCGTACATTCACATCATTAACCATTAGTAGAAGACGGGCACCCTCCCCACTCCTTTTTTTTACGTCACAAGCCACGCCCCCTTTCACTTTTTTATATTCCCACGTGGAGGGCCGGATTTTCCACCCTTATTTTTACTCGCTTACGTGTAGGACGTATTTTTCCACCCCTATTTTTGCACATCCACGTGTGAGACCGCATTTTCAACCCCTAATTATTTTTTATATACCCTCGTGTGAGACCGTATCCTTTCTTTTCGAAGGCCCTTTTTAACACCTATTTTTACTCGCTTACGTATAGGACGTGTATTTTCACCTATTTTACACACCCACGTGTGAGACCGCATCCTTTTTTTTCTTTTCAACCCTAATTATTTATACTCGCTTACATGAAGGACCGTATTACCCTTATTTTTATGATTTCTTTTGGGGTTAAACCTTATGGCTGTATTAAGGACCTTTTGACAGCTGGGACTTTTGCTAACGTGAGGACTGGGTGGGCTGGTCTTGGCTTAGAACTGTATTTAGGGCTGGAGCTTAGGGCTGGTCTAGGATAAGTCTTAGAGTTTGGTCTTGGTGCTGGGGCTGGAGCTAGATAAGTCTTAGGGTTTAGTCTTGCGGACCTGTAGCTAGGTCTTAGGGTTATTTCTGATGGTATTAAGGTCCTTTGTTAACCTGGAGGCTTGAGCAGACACATACGATCAATAATTGCATAATTAATAAGATGTTATTATTATCGGTCCTATTGTTTTAAAACGTTCTTTAAAGAGCTGGTAAGTGTGGTGTTAACTTATATTACAGATTTTAATTACAGTTATAAACACCAAGCATTAAGTTTCTTTAAAAATATTAAGGCTACAACATTCTTAGCGGACGGATGGATATTATTTCAATGCAGGTAAACTATGTTTTAATAAGCGTTTTAAAAACACAAACTGTTAATGTAATTAATTAACTTAATAAAAATGTTTTGTTTCATTAGAATGTCAGTAATTTTTTATAGCTCGCTAAGGACTTTTAAAGAAACTTAATGATTGTTTTATAACTGTAATTAAAAATCTGTAATAAATAAAGGGTTAACACCACACTTACCAGCTCTGTACTTAAAGAACGTTTTAAACAATAGCAGACAATACATTTTTAAAATTTTATCGGTATTTATGTTAGCAATTCATAAAAGCACATATATTGAATATGCTATGTTTTTGCTTCAACCTACCATTGCTTGTAATTTTTATAGCATGTATCCATCTAAACACCACGCTATAATTCTGGATATAACATGATTACATAGACATTTATTTAGATGTTCAATTACTTACGAAAAAATTGATTTAGTTTAATGTTTATTATTATACATTTAAAAATACAACTATTAAAACACGTAATCTACTTATATATATAATTAAATTAAAATAACATGTTTTTAAGAATATCAAGTTGATATAACGGAAATAAAAGGCAAAAGGTTTTAATGGTTTATTATTATATAAGTGAATTAACAATAACTACAACTTTAAAATCCACGAATACGCTACTATTTTTAACTGTATTTATAGATGTATACAAAACTTTTAAAAATCTTTATCGGTATTTTGTTAGCAATATCAGGTAAAAACATATATTAAAATAATACGCTTACCTTAAAAGTTTTTCCTTCAACGCTACCATATGCTAAACTGAAATTTTTATACAATGTACCTCACTAAAACACGCTTTGTGAATGGCTGAATATAAAACACTGATTACATACCGGACATTAACTATTTAGAAAGTAATACAGAAAAACCTGAATTCGTATTTAATAATTATGTTGTACTTACAAAAATTTACATTCAAAACACAAGTATTTTAAAACGTCTAATACCACTAATGTTGCATCATAATAATAAGAACTCATTATACAGTGATTACATTAAATACTTAAAATATGTAACTTTATACTACGTCTATTATTACATAGAGATGGGATTATTCTTAAATTTAATTGATTTCGATAGAGCTCTGGAAATACTACAACCGTTCGAAATCTTGCTTCTTCTCTCCATATCAAAAGCTATACTAGTGATACATTAAGTAAGCATAATAGCGGATACAGCTACATTGCTAACGATTATTGATGTTTTTTGCATGAGATTTTTGAATGAGACAGCCTCGCAGGTATTTTTAAGAAAAGCTATACACATCTCACGAGATCAAATGAGATTTTTTGAGATACAACCTCTTCATCATCTGCACCTTGAACGATTATATTGTAACCTATAAAGCAAGCTAATAACCCTAATAGTTTATCAGACATTATTACATGGACACGAGGTTAGCTCTAAATTAAATGGTTTCAACGCTGCTCTGGGAATGCTGTACACACTTAAAACCTTTAAGTCTGCTCGCCGAAGTTGTACCGTATTCACTTTCTTCAATTTTATTTGCACTCTATTTCGAAGCTGTAGTACGTTTTTCTAATACATAAACAGAATCTTCAATACTGTGATACGTGTAGCAGCAAAACACATTAGCTAGTTAGTTTCACCTCTATATTACTTTACATGCAAGCCTGATCTTATCATAATAAATACATCTGTCAAAAAGCTAATTAAACATAACTCCACGGCCAGGGTATAGCAAGCTACGCTTCCAATTATAGCTCTTAGTCAACACAATAGGGCCTACAACTACATACAATCGACTAGCACTGCTTTAGCACGAGGATCAAACGAAAAACACGCACGCACCCACGTAAGCACACGTTTGCACGCACGCACGCACGCAAGCTCGCACGTACGCTCGTACGACGCACGAACGTACGCACGCCCGTACGTACGCTCGCACTCACGCACGTATGCGCACTCACACACACACACACACACACACACACACACACACACACACACACACACACACACACACACACACACACACACACACACACAGGACGAAAACACGCTAAAGCGAAAACTTGTAAACTTGCAAACATGAATCAAGACGGTGGAGCACCGCTAGAAAAACAGGTTTATTAACAAAACCGAAGGAAAGCTTAACGTTTTGAAAATATATTATTATTATTATATACAACAATACATCATTATTATTTAATAACATGCTTTATCGGTTTTCTTCTTCTTCTTGAACCGTGAGTCGTCCTCATCATCATCATCATGATTTTGAGATTTGCCCTTCCCCCCTACCTCATCGCTCTTCTTTCTCTTCTGTGAACCATCATCTTGATGTGAGATACACCCAGCTCAACCACGTCATCGCTTTCATCATTATCTTGAACGGTTATGTTGTAATAGTTCATTAACAAGTCAGTAAAATCTCTAATGTCCGCTGATGTTGGCTCATAAACAGGAGAATACATTATAGTAATGCTCACTGATGACAGTTACACTTTAAAGAGCGAAACACGACGAGATGAACTGAGTAGCATTTTACAGCATGTCGATCAAGCTCTAGAAATCGACATGATGTCGATTTGATCTATACAACATAGCCCGTGAATGTTTATAATCAGAACGATCTTTAGCTGAGGTATTTTCGCCAAGACGCCGTCTTAGGAGAAAATACCTCGACCATAAAAGAGGCGTTTAGATTTATAAACATACCCAGGTATGTTAGACTGTGGTTAGGTAATACTCAGACATCCCCGAAGATGTCCGATTTACCGAACATTGACGAGCACGCTTGCGCACAAGACCAAAGGCTAGCTGTTCTGGCGTCTTAGGAGAAAATACCTCGACCATAAAAGAGGCGTTTAGATTTATAAACACTCAGGGCTATGTTAGAGTGTGGTTAGGTGAATACTCAGACATCCCCGAAGATGTCCGATTCTACCCGAACATTGACAAGCACGCTTGCGCACAAGACCAAAGGCTAGCTCGTTCTGGCGTCTTAGGAGAAAATACCTCGACCATAAAAGAGGCGTTTAGATTTATAAACATCCCCAGGGGCTATGTTAGAGTGTGGTTAGGTGAATACTTCAGACATCCCCGAAGATGTCCGATTCTACCCGAACATTGACGAGCACGCTTGCGCACAAAACCAAAGGCTAGCTGCGCTCTGGCGTCTTAGGAGAAAATACCTCGACCATAAAAGAGGCGTTTAGATTTATAAACATGCCCCCAGGGGCTATGTTAGAGTGTGGTTAGGTGAATACTTCAGACATCCCCGAAGATGTCCGATTCTACCCGAATATTGACGAGCACGCTTGCGCACAAGACAAAAGGCTAGCTACGTTCTGGCGTCTTAGAAGAAAATACCTCGACCATAAAAGACGCGTTTAGATTTATAAACATGCCCCCAGGGGCTATGTTAGAGTGTAGTTAGGTGAATACTTCAGACATCCCCGAAGATGTCCGATTCTACCCTAACATTGACGAGTACGCTTGCGCACAAGACCCAAGGCTAGCTGCGTTCTCGTTTCTCGTGTGTTTCGCTCTTTAAAGTGTAACTGTCATTGAGTGAGCATTACTATAATGTATTCTCCTGTTTATGAGCCAACATCAGCGGACATTAGAGATTTTACTGACTTGTCAATAAACTATTACAACATAACCGTTCAAGATAATGATGAAAGCGATGACGTGGTTGAGCTGGGTGTATCTCACATCCAAGATGATGGTTCACAGAAGAGAAAGAAGAGCGATGAGATAGGGGAAGGGCAAATCTCAAAATCATGATGATCATGATGAGGACGACTCACGGTTCAAGAAGAAGAATAAAACCGATAAAGCATGTTATTAAATAATAATGATGTATTGTTGTTATATAATAATAATAATAATATATTTTCAAAACGTTAAGCTTTCCTTCGGTTTTGTTAATAAACCTGTTTTTTCTAGCGGTGCTCCACCGTCTTGATTCATGTTTGCAAGTTTACAAGTTTTCGCTTTAGCGTGTTTTCGCCTCTCGTGTGTGTGTGTGTGTGTGTGTGTTGTAGCGCGCATACGTGCGTGGTGCGAGCGTACGTACGGGCGTGCGAACGCGCGTACGTGTGAGCGTGCGTACGTGCGAGCGTGCGTACGTTCGTGCGTACGTGCGAGCGTACGTGCGAGCTTGCGTGCGTAGGCGTGCGAACGTGTGCTTACATTGGTGCGTGCGTGTTTTTCGTTTGATCCTACGTGCTAAAGCAGTGCTAGTCGATTGTATGTAGTTGCAGGCCCTATTGTGTTGACTAAGAGCTATAATTGGAAGCGTAGCTTGCTATACCCTGGCCGTGGAGTTATGTTTAATTAGCTTTTTTTTTGACAGATGTATTTATTTATGATAAGATCAGGCTTGCATGTAAAGTAATATAGAGGTGAAACTAACAAGCTAATGTGTTTTGCTGCTACACGTATCACAGTATTGAAGATTCTGTTTATGTATTAGAAAACGTACTACAGCTTCGAAAAGAGTGCAATAAAAATTGAAGAAAGTGAATACGTACAACTTCGGCGAGCAGACTTAAAGGTTTTAAGTGTGTACAGCATTCCCAGAGCAGCGTTGAAACCACTTAATTTAGAGTTAACCTCGTGTCCATGTAATAATGTCTGATAAACTATTAGGGTTATTAGCTTGCTTTATAGGTTACAATATAATCGTTCAAGGTGCAGATGATGAGGAGATTGTATCTCAAAAATCTCATTTGATCTCGTGAGATGTGTATAGCTTATCTTAAAAAATACCTGCGAGGATGTCTCATTCAAAAAATACTCATGCAAAAATACATCAATACTCTTTAGAAATGTAGCTGTATCCGCTATTATGCTAACTTAATGTATCAATAGTATAGCTTTTTGATATTGAGAGAAGAAGCAAGATTTCGAACGGTTGTAGTATTTCCAGAGCTCTATCGAAATCAATTAAATTTAAGAATAATCCCATCTCTATGTAATAATAGACGTAGTATAAAGTTACATATTTTAAGTATTTAATGTGTAATCACTGTATAATGAGTTTTTATTATTATGATGCAACATTATTGGTATTAGACGTTTTTAAAATATTTGTGTTTTGAATGTAAATTTTTGTAAGTACAACATAATTATTAAATACGAATTCAGGTTTTTCTGTATTACTTTCTAAATAGTTAATGTCCGGTATGTAATCGAGTGTTTTATATTCAGCCATTCACAAAGCGTGTTTTAGTGAGGTACGTTGTATAAAAATTTCAGTTTAGCATAGGGCAGCGTTGAAGGAAAAACTTCTAAGGTAAGCGTATTATTTTTAATATATGTTTTTTACCTGATATTGCTAACAAAAATACCGATAAAGATTTTTAAAAATGTATTATCATGCTTATAGGATAACGTCATAAGATCAGCTCTACAAAATAGTAAGTACGCATTCGTGGATTTTAAAGTTGTAGTTATTGTTAATTCACTTATATAATAATAAACCATTAAAACCTTTTGCCTTTTATTTCCGTTATATCAACTTGATATTCTTAAAAACATGTTATTTTAATTTAACTTTATGTTATATAAGTAATTATTACTTTTTAATGGATTTTTACAAATGTTAATAAAAACATTACAATGAAACAATTTTGTGTGTAAGTAATTGAACATGCAAATAAATCAGATATGATGTTCCGAATGTATAGGTGGTGGCTGTTTAGAGGATCTGCCTATACATAAAGCAATAGGCTGAGCAGACATACGCATACAATAATTGCATAATTAATAAGATATTATTATTATCGGTCCTATTGTTTTAAAACGTTCTTTAAGTACAGAGCTGGTAAGTGTGGTGTTAACCCTTTATTTATTTACAGATTTTTAATTACAGTTATAAAACACAAGCATTAAGTTTCTTTAAAAAGTCCTTAGCGAGCTATAAAAAAAAATTACTGACATTACTAATGAAACAAAACATTTTTATTAAGTTAATTAATTACATTAACAGTTTGTGTTTTTAAAACGCTTATTAAAAACATAGTTTACCTGCATTGAAATAATATCCATCCGTCCGCTAAGAATGTTGTACGCCTTAATATTTTTAAAGAAACTTAATGCTTGTGTTTTATAACTGTAATTAAAAATCTATAAATAAATAAAGGGTTAACACCACATTACCAGCTCTGTACTTAAAGAACGTTTTAAAACAATAGGACCGATAATAATAACATCTTATTAATTATGCAATTATTGTATGCGTATGTCTGCTCAGCCTCCAGGGTTACAACCAAAAGGACCTTAATACCATCAGAAATAACCCTAAGACCTAGCTACAGGTCCCGCCCCAAGAGTAAACCCTAAGACTTATCCCTAGCTCCAGCCCCAGCACCAAGACCAAACTCTAAGACTTATCCCTAGACCAGCCCTAAGCTCCAGCCCTAAATACAGTTCTAAGCCAAGACCAGCCCCACCCCAGTCCTCACGTTAGCAAAAGTCCCAGCTGTCAAAAGGTCCTTAATACAGCCATAAGGTTTAACCCCAAAAGAAATCATAAAATAAGGGTAATACGGTCCTTCATGTAAGCGAGTAAAAATAATTAGGGTTGAAAAGAAAAAAGGATGCAGTCTCACACGTGGGTGTGTAAAAATAGGGTGAAAATACACGTCCTATACGTAAGCTAGTAAAAATAGGTGTTAAAAAGGGCCTTCGAAAAGAAAGGATACGGTCTCACACGAGGGTATATAAAAAATAATTAGGGGTTGAAAATGCGGTCTCACACGTGGATGTGCAAAAACAGGGGTGGAAAAATACGTCCTACACGTAAGCGAGTAAAAATAAGGGTGGAAAATCCGGCCCTCCACGTGGGAATATAAAAAAGTGAAAGGGGGCGGGGCTTGTGACGTAAAAAAAAGAGTGGGGACGGTGCCCGTCTTCTACTACCATTCAACTACTTGCAT
This sequence comes from Vesta saturnalis, assembly GCA_036346205.1. Classification (NCBI taxonomy): domain Eukaryota; kingdom Metazoa; phylum Arthropoda; class Insecta; order Coleoptera; family Lampyridae; genus Vesta; species Vesta saturnalis. Next base: position 1,639,644 of record JARFJB010000502.1, on the reverse strand, counting down.
CAGTACATGCTCGCTTAACACTTTTATTTATGATTACATTAAAGAGCTACGGCGACATGAAGCGGTTTGTGCAACTCCATGCTCCTTTTTGAAGTATGCACTCACACCACCTTCCACCCTGACAAAGGTTTGAATACCGTTATACACTGCACTTATTGTATTTACTCGTACTAAGCATTTACACACGCTTTTTTCAAGTTTACAAACGCACTGTACAACTTCTTCACGTTCAAATACCTGCAGCAGAGTAACCATCTAATCCGTGTACCCTCTTCTTATCCTAGAGCCACCATCATACTGCATATTATTGAACGTAATACCTCACCAGATACATTACACAAACTGATCGATAGTTTTTACAATTACTCTTACGCACCTTTTCCTTGCGCTTGAAACATGTATTAAATAATTCACTCAATCTTTCCTCAAGCTTTATAATTGCATCCACGTCTGTATCTTTACAATTCTAAAGCTTTTGTACCACTCTCTTTACATCATCCAACGCAATATCACTCTCAGTTTCATTCGTTATTTCCGCCAATTATCATTGTTTTACTCTTCAGCTTAATCTCACTTCGATACAACTTTTCAAAATATTTTTTCTAGGATTTCCTCAATCCGTACTCATCCCAGAATATGTGGTTCATACTGTACAGCACTCCTATTGCGTCTTACAGAAAAGCTTCGCATCTTCTTCAAAATCGTTCTGCATTTTTTCACCCTCTAGTCCTCTGTACCTCATGCAATTTCAATGATCATGCGTATTTTGATCAAATGACGTCACAATCGTTATTCATGCACCAATTTTCTTGGGTTAACGTTAAACGCTAAGGGAATGAATCGTATGGATTTTGTGTGATTGTGTTACAAAATTCCGCACCCTTATATCTTAAATCGCTATTTTTGATGAGTGAGTGTGCAGAATTCGTTTATTCGTCAATTTTGTTGAAAGAAATGATTTTCCGGTTTTGGTCCCCATCTTTATAGGTTTATTCATCAATTTCACTCGGGTAGGGGCGAAACGCATTATTTTGTCAAACGCATTTATTGAATGTGTATTCTAAACAACTACTTATCTCGCTACTTTTGAGGCGTTGTGCACTGGTAATTTAAATACATAACTATTCTCCGTTTTGATTAGTTGTTTTAATTCATATATTTAAACCACATTGTTTCTGGGTAACCTTACCTGTTTCCTGGTTAGACCTCGTCTGACTGCTTAGTTGTTAGGGTTTTACTTATGTGAGGAATCTATTGGTCGGTATTCCTGTCGCTTGTTTCCTACTTATTATTTTTTTACAAATTAACTCCACGAAGCGTTCTTCTTATGCTTCGGTCTTATACATGCTTCAGAAGCACAATCGACAATAATATCTTACAGCTACGTTTACAGACTTTCTCTCTCTACATCATTTGTTTCACATTCAAATCCCTTCCCAAAGCTTTTGCATACTTCTTTCCCACATTATCAGGGACCACTTTCTCTACTTTAAGATCTAACGGTCTCACCTACGATAGTAGATATGTAGGGCCGGTTTAGGACCAGTTCAAGGTCACTCGCCCTTTGGTGGTGAGGCATAGAAGCTTTTGGAGCCATTTAAGGTCAAATTTTGGCGGGAAATTTAAATTTTTGGAACTCTTCAAGGTCGAAATGTTAACGTCAAAATTTAAAACTAAAAATAAAAATTTCAAGGTCATCATCATCATATTACAATTCTCGGAAATCTAAAAATAGAGTGCAGTGGTATCATATTACATTTATGGTAAATATAAAATCAAAATCAGTTCGAGGAAACAAGAATTAGGTGCTCAGTGCAAACTTCATGATAAAATCAGATGAAATTTTAGAAAAACAAGCTTGAGAACGCTTTAAGTCATTAGATGAACGATCTGCAGCTTTAGTAGTTGGTAACATTATGAAAGCAAAGAGAAAATTAGGAATGGGATGCAACCGTCGATCCAAACAGATGAAGCTCAAGAAATCGTTATGCAATGGTAGAAATTTATGAAAACAATAGCTACAAGGAACTAAATCTAACGGAAACTTCATTGACACAATAAAGTCGGAGCTTTCAGCGGCAAAACGTGCGGTAAAAAGTTTAGGAGGAAAGAAAAACACTAAACAAGGAGAGTTTTTACTATTTCTTATTCCGTTATTCGCAGGATTATCGGCAATCTGTGCTTTAGCTGGTGGTGCATTGAGAATTGCTAAAGTAGTCAATGCAATACACCAAAAATGTGCCATGCTTCAGGGATATTTTTTTAGGGATAGCATGCCTAAATTACCATAGAAAATTGTATCTGGAATTATTAACCTAGATATCCAAAGCGGGCCAGGTACGCATTGGGTTTGCTACAAAAAGCGAGGTATAGAGGTATGGTATTACGATAGTTTCGATAATCTTCGACCACCAATCGAATTGATTAACTACTTTCGGGGACGTAAAATTTATTATAATTACAACCAAGATCAAGAATTTAATACTATTATTTGCGGACAGCTACGACTACAATTTTTAGGTAAATAATCAATACAAACCGATAGAACTAGATCTGGGGAAGAAATCCGTTATTGGATTGGTTAGATTTTACGGCTACAAAAGCATAGACACATTTATACAGGCAACGATAGATTTTATTTTAGAACAAATCCATCTCATTTGTAGGTAATAAATATTCAACATGGTGCATATGAGTTAGATGAAGTTAGCGATTATCTAAAATCTAAGATACCTACAAATGTTTATCATTAGAGCAAGCAACAATACACCTAATGTGAGATAAACTGGTCATTCGAGATCGATTTTACTAAAGAAAATAGCATTGATCGCATGCTAGGGTTTGAGTCTAAAATATTAGAACCAAATATTTTACATACGTCTGCGTTAAACATCCAAGTACTTAAACATACTAATCTACACGTAGAGTGCAACATTATAAAAGGACCATGTCGAAACGGGTAACCTGCAAAAGTACTATCTGTGATTGACGTTTCAGTTCCACCAGGTTGTCGTTTAGATAAAACTCCTAGCAATACTCAATATTTAGAAGTAAATACTGACATAATTAGTAAAACAGCAATTAAGTTGACTAGTCATAAGGGTGAACTCATAGACACATAGAGCCAGTGACAGTACGCCTAGAACTAAAAGAACATGGGTCTGAAAATTAATCAAGAACCAATTCCATCTTTCAAAAATTCCTTTAAAAGACACCAAATCCCTACAGGAAGTCATTAATTAGTCATCAACCTTCATTGCTGCATAGAATTAGTTTTTAATGCTAATTGGTTTAAAAGTTTTTACCGACAATGTCCGAATCATTACACGTATATGAAAACGTACTTTTTGATGATACTGTAATTATATAAGATATTAACAATTATCTTCCGTTTGGATCTTCTAGATGTGGACCTTCTGAAGAAGTACGCATACTAATTCAAAGTCAAGATCTAATTACGGCTACCTACGATAGTTTTCTATACATAGAAGGTAAGCTTGAGCTCAAAAACCAATAATTTTCCCAATTTTCTGTTCGAAGAAATTCTTTATGAGGTGGTCAAAGAGTGGAACGTTTGCAAAAATCCAGACATAACATTTACACTTAAGGGATATATTTCTTATATGGCAAGCAAGAGCAAAGCACTAAGCCATTTGGGGTGCCACCAAATAATGAAGAACCATTACAAGTAGAATTCGATGAGATAAATGGGGAAAAATCTTTCACCGTATGCATACCATTGAACCACATATTTGGAATAATGGAGGATTTTCGTTAAGTTATCGTGAATATACGTCAAGAGTTGATTTTAGTTCGATCTAGAAGCGATACAAACTGCTACTATGGTGATGTTGATACGTAATAACCTTAAATAAAGTTCAATGGAAAGTACCACACTTAACATTTCGTGAAGCTGGGAAACTTAACTTGTTTCAAGGAATCAATAAAAAATCAATTATTACTCTTTCATCAATGGGAGTTATGTGGATTAGATGCTTTAAAACAAGCAACCTCACATGTATGGGCAATAAAAACGTCAACGTAACTGGAAAACCCACGTTGGAGAATTGTTCCATTCCAGCAAGGTAAAAGATACACAAAGTCAGCAAGGAAATTTTGATCATATTAACATCAGAAACCTTAAAGTACAACTGAATTCTGAGTATTATCCATATGAAGCAATTCATTTGAACTTGGGTGCTAACCAATACGTACCTGCATACACAATTTTTTGAAATTCCGACGTTATTACTATGGTGAAGATGATAAAGACCCATTATTGAACTATTGCGATTTCAAATCATGTCCAGCATTTGTAATGGACTGCTCTAAACAAAACGAATCCTTAAAAAACTCAACGGTATACTCAAATTGGGAATGCAATCTCCAACACCTTTCGATAGAATCGTTGTCTATGGTCTTATTCTTCATGGCGCTATTGTGCAATACAGCCCCCACATTGGAAAAGTGAAAAAATATGATTATTGTAATATACATTCTGTATGTCTAGTATAAATAAAAATGTTGTAATTATTCGTTTAGATTTACTTCAAACACTAACGATGAAAGTAGTTTCTGAGGAACAAACACTTCCAATTCAAAATTATGACCTTGATGAAGAGTCTAGTACTCCAAAACATTCCTAATAGTATACGTGGTATTATATGCAGCCCCTCCAATTGCGGTAAAACAACCGAAATGATCAGTCTGATTACCGAGAAAAATGGCTTGAAATTTAAACATGTGTACGTTTACTCTAAATCATTGAATCAAAACAAGTACAAACTTTTACAGGAAATCTTACTTAATGAAGTATATATATATATATATATATATATATATATATATATATATATATATATATATATATATATATATATATATATATATATATATATATATATATATATAAGATTATGTAGGGATGTTTAATTAGCATTGAGTTGGACCAATGATATATAATTATTAATAAAAATGTAAAAATAATCATAAATCGCAACATACTGCAAGTGAGTATAGTGTACGTTTGGTATCGTAATGAACTAAATCAATTTTATTATTAGTTAGTAAGTTTATTTAAGTATAATTTTCCCTTAAGACATGAGTTATAGGTTGTAGATAACAAACGTAATGTTAGATGTAGTGTGGGACAGATATCAACGTCACATGTAGGGTGTACGCAGGCAGGTTTGGTGTAAACATTCGTGTTAGTGAAAAAAAAGTAATATAAGTGCTAAAACTGAATGGAGAACAGAATGAATACATTGGCTATTAACAATGAAACATAAATAGTACAGCAGTTCTGAAGTTATTGTGCATAATTAACATTTACAGACTTAAAATTAGTGACAATTAACAATTCTATACAAATCTTATTAAAACTTATGGATGTCCAGAAGAGTGAAAATAAATTACAATAAGTCATAAATAGTAAGAATTTACACTTCCACAAAGATTTAAATTGCTAAAGTACGTAAAATCTAACTTTAAAAATTACTGTATAGAAGTAAGGTTATGTCATTTCTTCCTATACAAAACTTATATAAAAATGTTATAAAATGGGACAAATTGGCCAAAATAAATTACAAGAGGTAAAAATAATAAAGTAGTCTCAATTTCGAGTCACAGAACATTATATTAGTGACAATTTTACCAAAAATAGTTTTTAAGGGTGTTTTAGACATATAAAGGATGTGTATGTACATGTAGTAGCATCCCATATTCATGTGGAAATCAATTCCAGGCCTGTAAAGCATAAAAAATTAGTAAAAATTAAGAAATCAATGTAAAAAATCAACATGTTTAATAAGTTGAGTAAGTAGGTCTTGTTTGGACTTATTTTATAGGAAAAATTATGGAGATTTCAAAAATGTTTATAGATTTAAGATAGATTAAGAGGTATAGAAGTTATAAGTTTTTTAAGTTAAATTTAAAATTGTGAAAATTATTAGCCAATCAGATTTTAAGATAACAATTGATAACTTTGGTTTCTAAGCAGTTTCATATAAATAGAAGTGCTTTGAAAGCAATTTCTCTTCCTATTCTTATTTTGGGCCAACACCTTGCGTATACAAGATGTTGGCATTTCAAATAAAATAAAGCCGCTTCGATAAAATTCAAGTGCGATCTTAAGTTCGGTAGTTTTTTTTAAACAAGTGATATTCAATTGTCGGTAAAACGAGTAAGGTTAGTTTACCTAAATAAAATTCGACGGTTATCGACAGCTACGTTTAAAATTATTTCCGAAGTTCGATCGTGTACAAGTTGTTTTTCTTTTGTTACTTGTTTTTCGTTTTTCCATTAATATAAAAGTATTATCGGAAGTGTGTTTAATTTAAAAATTAACCTCAATCACATGGTGCATTTCAAAATTTATTTTGAAATAAAAATTTTAATAAATTGTGGTGATCCTAAAAATAAAGAGTCAACGTATGAGAAGAAATATTAGTAACTTACTGGAAGGAATTAGAGTCATCATAGAAGGAGATTTGGATATTTATGGAGCTGTTTTTCAACGGTCAACTCCTGCTTCAACAAGAAAAAGAGGCCATATTTATGTGAGTGTACCAATTTGTATAAGTAACCATTGACATTGATATCATATTTGTGTGTTAATTATGTCCATATTTTGTAATAAGCTTAATGTGCGACAACGTATAACAATGTCCAAAGGGAACATTAATTGAGCTATATAAAGTAAATGGTTTATAATTTATTTAAAGTTAGGTGTAATTATACTTACTTGTTGATGTTGTGTTTTTCAGCATTCGTTATTGAAAGATTAAATGAAAGCGTATTCTTAGCGCATGCTCAGAGTGTACATTTTGAGATTTATTTTATGTATAGGGAGGTGCACACATATAGTGATGCAATACAAAATATTTCACATTTCAGTATCTTCAAAAGAGTTCAATTAAAAAAGAAAAATAAGTTACTACAACACAATGAAAATTATTCAGGACGTTTTTTAAAATTACTTTCATTCACTTTAATTATAATTATCTTATTTTCCAAATTGGATGCACGCATTAACCACATCAATCATCATAAAATTAAAATTGTTTTTCTAAATTTGATCCCTATCCCCTGTGAAGAGTCTTAATGCTCCGACTGTATTTTAAAGCTAGTTAGGTGATATAATAATATATCAACATAAACAATAATATACATTAGTTATATAAATTATAGCGTAATATATATATATATATATATATATATATATATATATATATATATAGGTTACTTTATTGTTCAGTGACAATCACAATGTGATTGAACCTAATTGTGCAACTCAAACTCTATTTTATTTTCCATGATATCGCTTGTGAAAAGCAAGATAACATAAGTATTGACTGTTTTTATTTGAGTCAAACTTACAGTAAAATTCCAAAGAAATTAATTCATGATAACGTGATTCTAATTATTTTATTTGAGAAAGAGAATTAAACAAAGATGCTCAACTTAATAATGGTCGCTATAGGAAAAGGTTAGATGAATATATAATACCTTAAACTTCGTTCAGTAGTTTAGAAGTTACTGACCCCGTTTAGTTATCAACAGCTATCTGTTTAGTGTAAATAGCTGTCTGTTCAGGGTAAGCTGGTACCTGTTCAGTTAAGTCGTCTTGCTACAATGGATAATAAGGAGATCATATTAAATAAAAAAAATATTCAGGATCGTAAAATAGTACAGCAGAAGTACAAGAGTCGTAAAACTGCTCGCATTAATAATGAAAGTACTTATAAGCCCCAAATAGAACCTCTAACTGAAATAGTAAATAAAATCGATCCTGATAAAAAAATTAAAACATTTAAAAAGGAGTCTATTGACCTTAAACCCAAACAACCACCTCTGTTCATATTTCCAAGGAAGTATGCTACTAATCCCACTAGCCCGCTAGCTCAAGTTCAAAGGACTCCAGACTTCACTTCACCGTCATTAGGTGATTCAACGGGGGGTGCCACTAACTCATTAGCTCAGATTGAGTTTTTTCAAGGAAATCATCCTCCAGGCACCCGTACACCACATTTTTTAGATACATCTGCCATAGTAGAGATTAATACTGAGGAAGAAGAACCTATTAGTATCACAGACGATTGTATTACCCATAATGAACCTACCTCGGAAGAATTTCTCGAGCAGTACAATAAATTACCTCGTATATACGTTGAACGTATTATGATAGATCCTGAAGGTGCTATTTATCACACTTATAGAGTCCACTATGACACCAAAACAGGCAAATAGACAATTGGTCATACGCTCGTTACAATTAAATGAAGCGATATGATTATTAAAGGTATCACGTATAAAGGGACTTCATGATTACACGATCTGCTTATTATGAAGGAACCCGATTTAAGTCTAGTAAATTCAAAAGTATTTTAGAAGCTACGTATGTTGTAAGGCGAGATTATGATGTAAGTGGACAAATTCGGCAAGGAAGCCGAAGCAAAAAGTATACACAAATAATCAAAACCGTGCTATCATCATCACCCACAACTAAAGGAGGTGGAGTTATGTTTTTTAAGGAATTAACAAACCGGCCCATTGAACATCAATATTGGAATGATCATGAACTAATTTGTCATCTAGAGGTATTGTGGGCAGAAAAATTGGCGGGAAACACAGGTGCCATAAATGACATAATATCAATTGGAGAAGAACTATATGAAGATGGATACATTGGATAACCAAACAGCAGTTTTTAAACAGTATAAATGATAATGCATTGATGTCAACATATATAACTAAAATTCCCCTTGACAAATCTGGACATTCACATTCCTAGTATCAATTCAAGAAGTTAACTCCTCAATTTAAACTGACTGATGATAATCAATTTGATACCGAGAATAAGAGACTCAGCAATGTTGCTAATCCCATAGATCCTCAAAATGTCATCACTAAGCAATACTACTTATCAACAAGGTTCAATTTGGATGGAAATCGTTTGACACAATTGGCGGACCCGGAAGCGGTTCAGCAAGGTTTTAAAGAAAACTCGAACGCAAATTTAGGGTTGGAACAGAAACTTTATCAATTTAAAGAAATTATCGATAAATTAGTATGTCCAAAGCACAACTCGTCAACGAATTGCACAAACCTGCACGAAAAAATTTTAAACCAAAGCAAACATTAAGTAAAGGTTTTGATGACCTTTGGCAAGCAGATTTGGCAGAATTTAATACATATGCCAAACAAAATAAGGACTACAAGTATATTATGGTGGTTATTGACTGTTTTTCGAAATACATGTGGACCAAAGGATTAAAAATGAAAACGGACATGGAAGTTGCCAAGGCCATGCATGCAATCTTCAAAAAAGGACGAAAACCTACCAATTTGCAGACAGGCGCAGGGAAAGAGTTCTACAACGAAAAGTTTACTAAAGTAATGCAGCGTTACAGAGTCAATCATTACTCCACCTATAGCACAAAGAAGGCTGCAATTTCGGAACGTGTTATCAAAACCATTAAGGGTGCTCTATGTACGACGTTTAGCCCACAAGGTAAATACAAATGGATTGGTATAATTGAAACTATAACGATGGATTATAACAATCGTAAGCATAGAACTACCGGAATGAAGCCCAATGAACTAATATTATACTTAGTATTCAATGTCTTTATAAATGTAATCGTCACTACCATGGAATTTTTTCTCGCGAAAACGACGGTAGTTAAAAAATTGTATGAACTTTTCATAAAAACACACCAGATTGTAATATTAAAGAAATTGCAATCTATAGCTTATTATATCCCTTAAATTGAATAATTCTTCTACACTATGAGGCTTAAATGTGCAAGAACAGCAGTTGTAGCTTTCAATCCTAACAGTTTTCAGAATTCTATCATATCCTTTAATCGATTCCCAATGATAATAAATACCAAGGTTGCTAGATAATGTTGATCATAGATTACATCTTCTTCTTCGTTTGCATTTGACCAATCAATTTTATTTTCAATTTCTTGGGATCGGAAAAATTGTAATTCTACATATGAATGCCATCTTACAATCCCATTCCATTCCTTCATATCTAACACCACATTATTGCTTTGATCACAGTTGCTACACCCATACGAGCTACTGGTGCAAGGTTGGGGTGTGTATTGTATCCAATTTCGATATGTTTTGCATGATGAGTATCATTCGATAGTTTATGATAAATACAAACGATTAAGTATTCATTAACTACAATTCCGATAAATCGTATGATTGTCTAGAAAAATATCCTTTTATTTGTACCACTACTACTACCATCACTATTTTCACAGCACCAACAACACAATGTAAAACTATTATTCTTATTGTTACTTCAACTATGTAGAGTATCCATATATAACGGTGAACTTCTGAGTTTGGGTCGTTCCAGAAATGATTTTATTGCTGCTATCATTATAACGACTTTACTTGCTCGCAATTGCACTACTACTAAACACTGTTTAAGAAATGATTTTAGTTGAAGCATGCGTAAGTAACGTGTGGTTGCGTTGTAGCACTCCTTTTAAAAACTAAATGTCATGTTCGTTGTTGTTCCGGCTGCACCCAACCTACTTATGAACACATTCTTCATGTTTAGCATCGTTTTAAATTATTCCATTCGAGTTTATTCTTTGCAATTCTCATAAAAAGCGCTGAGATAATACACATTTAAAATCATCCGTTTCCATCACTATACGTTCACCGTACTTAGCATTAATTACAGCCACATTCACCACTTTACACTTTATTGATATCTCCAGGTCACACACATTTTTAAATAGGTGCAATAGGTGCATTTGTTTAATCCTTCTAATTCCATGTTTAACAATTACAAGTTGCTAACTGACTGACTGACCTCAACACACCTCGGCGGCGGTTTATATTCGAAAATTGTGTCCTTGACTTGAGTGCCTCCTTGTCCTATTTTTAGTTTAGGGAATACTTCACCTTCATTCAATTTAATCAATATAAGTACCATTTGACCTTGGTCTACTTTTTAGAATAGACAACAACAACCTGTCATTCTCCTTGTTTCCACAAACTGATTGCATTTTTATATTTCTAAGAAATGCAATATGATATCCCTGCAGGTCAATAATCTTTGACTTTGAAAACTCTATTTTTAGATTTCTAAGAATTGTAATATGATGATGACGCTGCAATTTCTATTTTTAGCTTTAAATTTTGAACTTGACATTTCGACCTTTAACAGCTCCAAAAATTGAAATTTCTCGTCAAAAGCTTGACCTTGAAGAGCTCCAAAAGCTTAGATCTATCACCACCAGAGGATGAGTGACCTTGAACTAGTCCAGAACCGGCCCTATGTATACTTATTTATTCGAAAACTAGCTGCTTTGGAGAAAAGTGGCGTTCAACTAGTTTGTATTTCAACTAACCGAATGTTTTCGAATTTTTGGATTTAATTTGACCCTGTAAATAAAGTTTTTTAATTGACACATTTTGTTTTAGAAAGATTGGACGTGGAAACGTCGCGTACAAGATCACTCTGGGTATGCAGTAATTTTAAATTTCTGTCATTCGGAAACTATCTAATTGGTTGAAGAGAAAAGTTAAAGGTCGCTTGATTTATTTTGGGTCGACGGTTACATTTCAACATGCATTCGGCTAGGATGGGATTAGTGCAGATTAATTTTTTTGTTTGTTATAGTACGTCTCTGTTCATGCTCGCTTATAACTGGTTTAAGGAGGGCTCGTCCTAAAGCTACGTGCGCCTGGAATTTATGCTCGACTTGTCGCTTGTGCTTATGGTAAGTTTTTTTGTGTTTAGTTTTGTTTTAGCTAACTCGCTGCGACGCCGTATCCCGCTGGAGGTCTCATAGCGCTATTTGATTTAATTCACGGTGATTATTAGATTTTGTTTTATATTTATTTTACCAAATCACTAAGGGCCGGTTTTTCAATCGCATGTTGACTGTCCGTTTGTAGAAAATCCTCATGGTAAAGTAAGAGTAACATAATTATCACTGAAATCCAGCTGTGTTTGGAACATAAAGTTCCTGGACTAAACAGAATTTAGTGACTTTTCGTGAGTGCAAAACGTCAAATGTCAAATACTTCGATAACGTGTATGCTAACTGGAGACTGAAGTTCTTTGTATACTAATAAAATACTGTGAATTGTGTTTATTTCAATAAATAACATGGTGTTATATGATATTAACGTATTTAGTAGTAATGAGGAAGTAAGGAGATCAAAACCAATTAGCCATAGAATTGACCATTTTGAGGAATGGGATGAACACATGGCTTTTTTATTCGCTTTCGTTAATCTAAAAGGACGGTAAAAAATGTAGTGGAGGGAATTGAAGACACCATTGCGTATCCTACTAGGAGGAATGGCTGTTTGTCACCTGAAAATCAATTCCTGTTAGCATTAAGATTTTATGCCACGAGCTCCTTACTGGTCACTGTCGGTGATTTCTCTGGAGTGCACAAATCTACGGCAAGTAAAACGGTACGACGTGTGAGTCTAGCACTTGCAGCTACGTTACGTAACAACGCGACAAAATGAAGAAATCGAAAGAGTGAGACAAAAATTCCACGACATTGCAAGATTTCTCGATGTATTGGGGCGATTAACTGCAGGCATGTGCGTATACAGTCACCTGGTGGAAACAACGCCGAGTTATTCCGAAACAGAAATCACTATATTTCATTAAATGTGCAAGCAATTACGGATTTAAAAGTTCGAGACACTGTGGCGCGATGGCCAGGGTCAGGTCATGACTAACACACATTTAGAAATTCCGCTATACATAATTCTTTTGGAAGAAGTCGAAGTCTTCTCGTGGGAGACAGTGGATATCCTGTCAAACCTCATTTGATGATCCCTTTGAGACATACCCACAATGAAGCAGAATATTTATTGAACGAGTCGCAAATTAGGACACGAAACGTTGTGGAGCGTTCCTATGAAGCCTGGAAAAGGCGATTTCCTGCTTTGGCTTTAGGTTTGAAGCTTCACTTAGACACAATTAAAGGCTCTAATTAGAGCAACTGCTGTGTTACACAATATCGCTTGTGATGAAAATGAATAAGTACCAGCAGTGAATGAAGAATAAGAGGCAGCTATCGAATTAGTTAATAATGTGGGACAGAATGATGTACACAATGTTAATCAAGTGGCATCAAACAATGCTGTACGACCCACTTTAATAAATACTTATTTTGTCAGATTAAGAAATGCATAAAATAATACACACATATGTGTAATTTGTTACTAGGTTTATATATAGAATATTAATAAAAAAATAATTACAATTATTACAAATTCAATTTTCAATATTTATTGTTTCTTCAAGTCTTCGTTTATTTAACAAAATCATTCGGAGGTTATGTTCCTCCAAAAAAAATTGTTGACACATGCTTCATTAATTTTTTGTTTACTTTTTAAGTAAATGTGTTCGCAACTTTCTTGCGGGCTTTCTTTTCAAGTCATTTGAGGATTATTCCTCCCAACGATGGGGACCTTAATTGGCTGGATGTGAATTGGGGCTTGGTGTTGATGTATGTCTTGGCTGACGTAGCCCTGACTGTGATGGCTCCGGATGTGATGGTCCTGGTTGTGATGGACCTGGCTGTGATGACCTGGTTGTGATTGGAATATAAAAATAATTAACATCTACTTCAGCATTATTATAAAACTATTGTAGACCTACAAATTCAAACACTCCACTTCGCTACCATTGGTGTTTGGTATTTATTTATGTATAACATATTAGTGCTTCGAACTCGCCTCCAAAAACTACATTACTATCGTAAGTATTTTCCAGACCAGTTACCTGTTCGTTCAAAATGTGTTTAATGCTGGTATCAAGATCAGTTATTTTAACGGATTCTCCTGTACCTCCACCTGTTCGTTTAATTGATTGCTTTTCCAAAGAAAACTTGTTCTTTGCTTGCTTCTACAAGTATTTTTCCTTGAGATTTTTTACCGATCGGAAATTTCCATTTGATACGTTGAATTCTTTCTGAATCTGAAGTCAGCATTGTTCTTCTGCTTCCACGTTAGAGCACCGCTTTTTTGCATTCGACGATATGTTTATACTTATCAACAAGGGCCACGAAATCATGTTGTTTTTCTTGGGAAAAAAATGTGCATCTTTTCTTATCCATCGTGATGTCACTACGCAGTATTAGAATTCAAGTTTGCAAAATTACGAGGCACTCGTTAGCGTAAAATCGCTTGAACAAACTAACGAAAAACCCAACCCAACAATAAATTGAGGGTATGTTGATTAGAAAGTGTGGGATCTAACCGGAGTGACAGCAAAAGTCACCTAATTCAGTCAAATAACTGATATGTAGTATAGCCAACAGTACAAAATAAATCGATAACCACAGTTTCCGTTACCAGAGGTTGCCGGGGGATTTAAATCCACTGCACGAATGTTAACTAGGAGTTGCATGTTAAGTTTACCAGCGATTGGAAAACCGGCCCTAAGAGGGTAAATGAATACAGCTATTAGGTAAATAAGTATATTTTGTTTTTCCAACGTTATCGCAGGACTTTCCTGTGGAAATTAATTATTATGTCATTATCTTATGTGCGTCATTGTCTTGTAACTTGGCTTACCCCGGATTATGTTACCGTTTGTCGTTGTCACGTGGCGACGATTGCGAGTCCTCGGAATGGGGTTAGCTGTGTATTGGTGGTGTCAACCCTTATTCCCTTGGATTTTTATCGCAATTGTGTGCAGAGTATTGGTAATTTAGTTCATGGTTATTTGGTGGGTTCGTGTGTACAGTCAACCCCATAGCAATTGAACAATTGCTGTATATAGAAAACGCTTACCTAGTGCGTGTAAATATAAAGTTCGTTTTAATGAAAATGTAGAAGGAAGTCGAGAACGATTTGCCAAAGTCTGTGTAAAGATAAGTTAATAATTAAAAAGCTGCCGATTGCCGTCGATATAATACCAAAAGGTCCATTGCAGTACCGTTGTGGAAAATAAAAGGAAGTTCGATAGATTATGTTAGTGCTTTGTGAAGGTAGCGACATAATTTTTCTGAAATTACATTTGTACACACTTAGACGAATGAATAAGACTTTTGTCTAAGTTTATTTGAGTAACGACTAGATATCAATTCAGTGATGAAAATCGTATGCGTTCGTCAATTAATTGCTTCATATGGTGTTTATCTGCATTTTATTTTGATTTCAGTAGCTATAATTACGCATCACGGTTTGTTAAAATTTATGTGCTCAAACAAATAATTATTATTGTTTCGATTTATTTTGGTGTTATTTAAAAATCAATGTAGACAAATTTGGGGAAACTGAGCTTGAAAGTATCAATCCTGGTGTTAATTAGGTACATAAAATTCTGTGTATTTTTTTTGTAATTGTAGCATCAACACAGTCACTGTTACTTGAAATAATGTGTAATTTTATTTTATTATGCGGAGGTGTTAATGACTGAATGGTATTATTTCATTTCTGGTTGATATTATTGTAATCTCTTTTCCATTCTAACAACGCTATTTGTAATTACGTTTAATGAAAATTTAAAAGGTCGAAGATTGTGTGTATAGTCAAGTTACAGTATAGTTTAATTATTTTATGAGAATTTATGGAGTTTTGAAAATTTATGATGGCAACTTATTAATTGTTTAATGGTTTTATTACTTGGTTTAACGTAATGGTTTATAAGAATTTCTAAATTACCGTATTTGCTACCTTGATTGTGGTAATCAGTTTATTTCAAAAGATGTTTTGAATGATAACGTAACGTAATAGGTCGCTGACCGATCAGATGTTTATTTTGGCACTCGATAGTTTTGCGAGTAGTCGCACATATTTCTGAAGATTTTATAGGAATCAACTACCAACTGCAATTCATGAATTTACCTGGATTTGCCTTAAAAGGCAAGCGGTTTATTTGTTTGGGAATGAGCCGTGTATTTTTCGAATTTAAGAATTACGACCCCGATATTCACGTTTAGTAAATTTCAGATCTCGTTTAGTTTTGTTGTGACGTAGTTTTCGTTTTGAATTAAATACTTAATTACCGTATTGATCAGATATTTTTGGTTATTTGAGCCAATGATTTTGCGTTGAAGTTTATCGAAATGTTTGATGAGCTTTAGTTTGATTATCGCAACTTTGCGGCTTTTATACGAAGCTTAAGATTGAATTGAGGTTTAGGTGTATTTTGCGTAAATATTTTCCTAGTAGAATTTTCAGGGAGGAGGGTATTTTATTTTGAGTGAACATTTTGGTTTCCTGTTAGACCATTATTAAAATCCAGTTCATGACGTTTTCCCGCTATAAATGTATCTAACAGGTGGCGCCTTTGTGACATTTATCTCCATATTGATGTTACGTAGTTGTGACGAGTGGCCTTTTGCAGCATTAAGTAAGAACATCCCCACGCCACTGAACTACACCTATGCCCGTACATTGCCTTTAGGGACTGATACTCTAATGAGTGTTTGGCCCGTAACACTGTATCGACTTGTTTTCCAAACAGGAGAGAGGAACGTCACCTTCTATGTCATATTCTGCTGCACTAAGTCTTTTGTGACTAGCAAACGTCGCCTCAGCATCGCATTGAAGATGCTGAAGTCCTGAAAGACCTGAAAGATTGTCTAGAAGTCCCCCGTTGTCCTCATCCGCCAAATCTTCATCTAACTGGGCCTTGGTTGGTGCTGGTTTGATTTAAATTCTTCATCCTCCCAACTTTCGTTACTTTCTAATATATCAGCTAGTTCAGTAAAAGTTAATCTGAAATTAATTATAATTTCCTTACGAAAAATTATGTGCGAGTGTAAGAGACTTGTGTGACCATGTTGGTCATAGTTAATTCTGGTTAATATCGAAATATATGTTTTATGCAGCTAATTTTGTAAGTCAATAGAATATATGTAAACAGTTATATTTGCAGTCTAACTTTGATTATAAAAAGTAAAGTGTCAAAAAACTGTACCTACGGTTTGTGACTACTCTTAACTGGCACTCTATAAACAAGCCACCTAAGAAATAACGTATGCAGAGGACAACTGACAACCACTCACTAAAATGTTTCTCAATAAAGGTTGGCAACTCTTTACTATGCGATCTAAGAACATCACTAAAACAGTAAATTCATAATTATGGATAGTATCTAACCTGATTTGAGGCCTTTTTCTTTGTGACTATACGGTCACGCTAGCCCATTACTGGTTAATGTGTAAAATTATCCGGCGGGTTGGAATCGAGCAATGTCTAGATATATTAAAACATGAGAAACATGACTACGCTACCGACGTAACCGCTTAACAAATTTACTTTCGTTTCTTTGGAAATCATGGCAACTTGAAATGTGTAATATTTGTGCATAATAATAATAAATTTATTTCACTACACTCATTTCACACATACATGGATATCGTATAATACATAAAACATTATATAAGGTTAAATGAGCTGAAATCCAAGGGTCCATTTCAGTTCAGAACTGTTTTTTAACTGGACCCTGAATCATAAGATTAATAATCCATTTAACTATCAATGCATAACCGAGAACGTAACTAATCCAATTTGACCCTGACAAACTAAGAGCATGTGTCAACTCACTATTTGACTTGAATTTTGTGTGTGAAAATGTAGGATCAGGAAAAACTGACGGTAATAGATAAGGTCTAAGTAGTACAGTTCACTTACTTTACATTATATTGGAAAGATCTCTCAAACAATGAGGTTTATACTGTGGGTGCTATTAAGCCTCTGAACCTAATTTAGGTTATGTACATCTGTACGAGATTTAATTTTATTATACAAGTACGATGGCGATATTTCCGTTTTGTATTATAGACAGGTCAGATGCAACAGACGTCTATTTGCCATATTAAGCCATTTAGCATGAACCAGCGTATGAGATATGTGGTCAAATTTATGTATTCCGTATATAAATCTAAGACACGAGAACTCTTTTAATTCTCTGGGACGAGTCATAATCAATGCAGGTAGCATATATTTCTGAACAGAAAGTGAAATGTGATGGTGAATCAACAAAATCTTTAGTGATTGTCCCAGATAAAATCTGTGTGGGCATAATAGCTTCAGACCTATGTATGCTATTTGAATACATGTATTTATATGACTCCGCTATCTAATACTACTACCTAAAATCAGTCCAAAATTTTTTGCGATATCCTTAACCGTGACCTCATGGTTGTCTATGGTTACATGTAGTTTATTTACTGTAATGTTGTAATCATGCTGACGACCAAATAGAAGGCCGCAAGATTTTGTTGGATTAAAGAGAAGGAAATGTAAAATAGGGATTTCATACATTTGACTTAAATCACAATTTTAATCTTTCTAAGGTTAGGTCAACGTCCGATGGCTGAAACGAGTGATAAATCTGAGTATCATCAGCATAAAAGTGAATTTTACTGTGCCTAATACATTTATGAAATTCAGAGGTGTGTATGGTAAACAAAAATGGACCCAAGGTTTATCCTTGAGGCTGTAATGTTGGCATTATAAATTCGAATTTCGTGCTGTTATGTGAAATTATATGGTTATTGGTTATTTGTATTTGAACATAATTTATATTAAGATAAAAAGTTTGAGCTTGTTCCGATGAGCTTGTTCCGATGAGTATTTGCATGGTAAGTTGGAAAGCTTTTAAATATACGCCGTAATTTGAGGATATGAACAGCAATAGTCGCACGAAGTAAACGATCAAGGTTGAATTGAAGTTAACCAAACGAGAAAAAGGCGAGCGCTGCAGCTCGATTTATGCTGCGATTAATATTGTGCAACTATAACGAAAAACTATGGTATCGTGTGGAAGCTAAAATAATATAAAGTGCAATTGTTGTCGGGTTGGTGGAAATAAGGAGGATTGCACCATAATCGAAAGTGACGTAATAAGTCTGTTCTAATCATGATGAGCTATGTGTCTCAGAACCGTAATCAATTGTGTTTAAATAGTAAACAATAAATATAATAATAGTAATCGATCCAAATCGGTAAATCAAAATACAAAGGACAATAACTCGAATTTATTGATGTATAAAGAGAGAACATTAGCGATTTGTAAATAGCTTGCATTTTGTAGCGCATGCTATTTGTAGTTAAAACTGAACAGTTGAGTAAAAACTGTAGTGTAAATATATCGAGCAATTATTCACTAAAATCATTAACTGATGAAAGAAAATTAGAATAGTATTGATCCCCAACAAATATTCAAAGAAGATAGCGAAAAGGACAAAGAGAGCAAGGGCCCAGCAGTCTACAACCCATACGAGGCCCCCTGATCAGTTTTTCAACAAAGTAATAACAAGTAAGACCTTTTGATAGTACAAATAAACGAAAATTGGTGTTTTATTGGTTCTAAAATTTATGTTTGGATACAAATGCTGAATGAAAATGTATTTCGTTGATCATTTGTAAAGGAGTGTTTTTGCATGTTAACGTAAAGAATACTAACATAGAATTAGAATCCTTTTTATGTAATGCTGTAAACAAAACAGTCTGCATTTAGAATTTGACTTAATTAAATTTTATTATTTTTGATTCATTTTTATTATTGACTGTAGCTAGCTGGAGAGTCCCGATAAAAGGCGAAAGGAATTTGTTGAGTAATTATTAAAGTTCATTTACACAAACAGAAATTTGGTAACAATAAATATAAAGTTTAGTTAATGAATGTTATCTTTATAAATTAAAATCATTTAATTGACGAATCATTTCACATTTTCATAAAAACAATTTAAATTTTACTATCAATAATTTAGAAATTGTAAAAGATTTAAACAGAACCCACACATTATAGAGGCCCATTACAAATCATCTGTTATATTCATTAGTGCCGTTGCACAACTATGAGATTTTATAAAACTAGACTAAATTTCAGGCATTATATTTGGTTGTGTATGATATATATATATATATATATATATATATATATATATATATATATATATATATATATATATATATATATATAATATATATAGTGCTAGTCAAAAGTCCCTCCTCCTTGTATATTTTGAACGGTTTTAATTATACTAATGAAATTTGGAGGTGAATATAAACGGATATAAGCTTCTCAACTAGTCATGACAAGTTACGTAATAGTCATATATGACGTCACAGGGCCACAGTGACCAATAATTTTAAATAGTACCTTATGGCAAGTGACCTCGTTTGAAAGGTATTAAAATTACCTATTCAGTAATACTAATTTTGTTAGGGTTTAGGTTGATTTTGATAGAAAAATTAAATAAACACTACAATTATAGTTTGACATTTAATTAATCAAGATTCAAGGACCAATTCTTATAGTAAATGTTGGAAATGTGCTCCTCTTAATTCCTGACAGTAATGCATCCTATTGCTAAACTCTTGTCGTACTAGTTCAAATGTGTCTGTGGAAATTGCTCTACATTCTTCAACAATTCTTTGTTTCAAAATGTGCACACTGCCAGGTGCTGTAGCGTAAACCTTAGATTTTAAGTACCCCACAGAAAAAATCTAATGGTGTTAGGTCTGGTGACCGGGCTGGCCATTCTATCGGACCTCGTCATCCAATTCATCTGCCACGATATTCTTTATCCAAGTAACGTCTTACTGCACCATAATAGCGTGTAGGAGCACCATCTTGTTGGAACGTTATTTCCAAGTTGCCGAATTTATCTAGATTATCTTCCAAAATTTCAAGAATTAACGGTTCAATTGCGTTTTGTAACATCTCCAAATACACTTCACCGGTTAAGTTAGCATTGAGAAAACAGGTCCAACTATGTGGTTTCCCAAAATACCTGCCCAAACATTTAGTTTTTCTGGAAATTGAGTATGTTTTTCACGAAAGATTTGAGGATTTATGTCACTCCAATATTGTATGTTAACGTTTCCATTGAGGAAGAAAGTACTTTCGTCACTAAAACAAATTGATTTTATGTAGTCTGGGTGTTGGATAATTTGATTGCACATATTTTCACAGAATTCTAATCTTCGGTCGGGGTCATCATCTGAAAGCTGGTGCACCATTTTTAATTTGTATGGATGAAATTTGTTTTAGCCAACACCATATGTACTGTCCTTTGACTGACTTCACAGATAGACGCAACTTGGGCTGTACTACCATTTCTGCAATTATGTCGATTTTTTGTCGTCACTAATTGTTGGTCGACCAGATCGTTTGACATCTTGAACACTACCGGTTGCTTCAAACTTCTGAAGAAGTTCCCTCAAATAAGTCCTCGATATAGGGCGATCGGGGTACCACTCATTAAAAACACGTTCCGCTGCATGGAAATTGCTTCTACATTCACCAATTATTAAGATAGCTGCAACTTTGTCGGCTACCGTACGTACCATTTTGTCTATGTAGACACTTAAACGTCGCGTAAAAGAATAATTAAACTGAATAGTCAAGGTATAAAAGCTTATCAAAGTAAAAACAACGAGAGAATTAAAAACGTCAACTTTTTGACAATTAAACAGAGGCAGACTTTAGAATCTTGATTAATTAAATGCAAAGCTATAATTTTAGTATTTATTTAATTTTTCTATCAAAATCAACCTAAACCCTAACAGAATTAGTATTAGTGAATAGGTAATTTTAATACCTTTCAAACGACACTATATATTAAAATTTTGCTGGGAAATTTATTAATAAATTACGCTTGTTGAGGGAATTGCCGTTCATATTCCTGTCGCTTCCCTTTGCAGGGTCTCTTTTTCAAGAAATAACAATCTGTCTTCTTTGTTGAAAGCTTGTGCCGCTTATTTCTCAGCTGTTCTCCTTATCTTTCTTCCTACATTGGGGGCTCTTGCTGCATAACTAACCTAACCATCTATATACTCTTTATCAACTCTTCAAAACACCCACGCTATCCGAGTGGTCTGCGGTTTCAGGACCGTTTGGCGGAGTTACTAGTCGAGCTAACTCCCAATTTTATGTGACGTGGTAGGTTAGACCTGTTGCAATGCATCCGTCATCTTTCACTTGCTGACGTACACTGAAACTTGAGATCTAGAGTTGTCCCTTTTAACAGGCGAAATCCGATGTTTATCGATCTCGGTCACGTTATCGAATATACCAAACCGTTAACGGTTTCTACGGGCGCTCCTTCAAAGCCGACTTATAGGTGCAGTGAACCGTTTCTAACCAAATTCCAGTGCGCACTAGCGTTTGCAGACAAGTTAGGGATTAGGTCGAAGGCCATTAAATAGTATCCGTTGGTTTAATCGCTGCTCGATACATCGTTACCCTCATTCAAAGAATAAATACCCGTGCCGATATAAACCATTAACTGTACAGTTGTAAGGCCTTCGAAGGAGTTTGCTGACCGTTAATGTATAACGACATGTAGTTAATATTGATATGATGATAATTGAATGGATTTGAACAGTAATCACCGTCGTAGGCTTTATTAGCGACAAAACTTACGATGAATCGTTTATGTAACTGACCCAGGAAGACATTATCGAGCGAGTGCACGTGACCGATCATCTCAACCTATTTGCTGCAAGTACTTGACGTTTCGAGAAGACGTTATTTGCGAGCTCCAGTGTATTCATCCGTCCGGCTGTATCGTTGTGCCACATGGTAGAACCTAGATGTGAAGTCTTGGCCTCTTTTCTATAATGTAGCAACGTTTCGATATATGAGCGGTAAAAGTAGGTGTTTAGTTATGATACCATCTTCTGATTTAAGTAAACCTCCACTTGTGAGAAAAGCGAATACATCCAATTGTTTACCGGTGCTAACATCAACGTCAGTATGTGCGGTATCGTCTTGCTTTAGAATTTTAGCTGTGATGTACAACATGGTCTGACTTAAATCTACGTAATCGTTTCCGTCTCCGGGTACTACAAACTCTTGACGGTAAAACGAACAAATCCAATTCGGACTTGACATATTCACATGATTGGGCATGTAGAAAAGCCATTATAATTATCTTGAAAATATATCGTTGTAAGTAAATTTCTACTTCTTAGCAATAGCTCTCGGTAGAAACTGGTTATTAGCGGCTAGACGTACCTTTATAGCCCGAACTCTCATTTTATCGGTTTTACTGATAGGGTTTCTACCTGCCCCGTGAAATTTTTGTTGAAACAATTCCTTAAGAGGTCGATCCTCTATGACGTCATCAAAATATTGGCCCCGTTCGGAGAGTTTTTTCCAATAGCCTTTACACCAGACTTAAATAGCGGTATTATACTACTAAATATAACACCCAACCATCTTCCTACTCCGTGACCACGTTGATATGGCGCGCCTCTGTAGATGGAGCCGATAACGTTACCGGCCTAATTCATATAATATTGTTGATAAGGACAAACCATTACTGCACTCTCTTAAAGTGTAGCTTCAGGCACGACGTCCCAAGGTCGAATGGCATTTTGCACCCGTATCTGTTTTTATATTAACCTCGATGTTTTCAAATTCCCGTGTCATCACTACATTGTTGTGAAGCAGACGAGGAAACCTCATCTTAAAGACTCCCGTAAATATAGTTTCTTGAAATAATATTTATTATACGCATAAGCGGAGATAAAACATCACCCACAATTTGCGATTCAACGATGTCACAATAAACACGCATCCGCGTTGGTAATCCTATCCATATACTAGCGGGGTGTGGGAGTATTGGTTTCATAGATATGTTTTGATACAGCCGAGAGGGAGGTTTCTAATTTCGTGGTGACGCGGTTAGTTAGATTGTGGTCAGCAATTTACTTATTAACTCGTGGTTATTTAGCTCGTTGGCAATTTCTTCAATGTTGGCATAATTCCCCGAAGCGAAACGTAAGACGTACCATCCATCCTCAATATAAATTATTCTCTCGCTGTGTTGAAAATGTGATGCAGCCTTCTTTAATGTAGTCTCTAGCACATCCTCTTCTACTGCAGGTGGATCAATTCTATAATGAATTAAATTGTCTGTCACACTTACAGCGGCAAAAGAACGAGGATACTGAATTTGCGATATGGTTACAATCCATGAGCCTGTTAATCTTACCCGTTTTGGCAGTTGTGTAATAGAACTTGAAGTCATATTGTCGGGTAAATAAGTCATAGTACGATTACTTCATGAGGTAACATAAAACTCCATTTTTACATATACAATGTGTCCCAAATTAGCTTCTCTATCAAGGGTACTCGGCTTTCTGTTATACTTACGGCAAAGGTTAAATGGGGTCAATTGGTTTTGACAATATCGGCGAAAAACCGAAAATGGCGGATTTCGTTTTTCGCCAGTAAATCCGAAATGGTTAATTTGACAGCTGTCACAATGTGAGATTATTCGGGCACTTTTTAAGACGAATAAGATGGCGTGTATGACATGTCACAATCGTCTTTTGTTATCCCACAACCTGTCTCAACTTTCATATTACTTATTGCCGCCATATTGGATTTTTCGATTTTTGAAGGAGCGCAATATTTCCAGTTTAGTGATGTCTCACAACTGCATAAAAGATTAGAGTTTCATCGAAATATCACACTTTCTGAAGTTAGGTCTTATTTATTATTAGTAGACCATGATTTATTTGCCGCAAAATATCATTAATAGATAATGTATAAAATTCTTTGAATTTTCAATGAAACCTGAAATTAAATAACGACCTCTCAACAAGACAGATGTTTTGGGACAAATTCCCAGCTATGAGTGTGTTAAAATAAAGCCAGAAAAATCGTCATTAATTTAATTAATACTTGAACCTTTGAACAACCTACAATAAAATTACAATTACAATTAATTTACAGATTTGCAAAATGACGTCCATTTACATCGAGACATTTTGACAATTGGTGACTTGTTTTTCGTACAACCCTAGCAAGTGTATTTCCGTTAACACTATTTCTAAATGCATCCAAAACTCTCAGTCTCAGGATTTCTATCGTCGCAGGAGGATCAAATTCGTAGACCTCATTCTTTGTGTGACCCCAGAGGTAGAAATCCAAGGGCGAAAGGTCAGGGATCTAGGAGGCCAAGATATTGGACCATTTAATGCAATAATTCTTTCATCAAACTGCTCCCTTAAGAAGTTCCTGACTTGAATGGTGTTGTATGCCGGATATCCATCCTGTTGAAGCCAGGTTCTTCTGAACTCATCTTCGGTGAGAGTAGCTCGTAAAGCCGGCACAACCTGGTTTCGCAAAAGCTCTAGGTACCTCTGTCCGTTTAAGTTATAGTCAAACAAAAATGGTCCTATAAGTCGATTTCCTGCAATGATTAATAATTTACAACACATAGGTGCCCAATTAAAATAGGTAAGTTAGATTAAATTACCAATAATCCCACACCAAACGTTACTTCCAAATCTGCTCTGTAGACGTCTCTCTGCCACTTCGTGAGGGTTTTCTACAGCCCAATGATGAATGTTGTGCTTATTAAAAACTCCACAATTCGTAAACCTACTCTCATGAGACCACAAGACATGATTAACAAAATCGGATTTTCATTACACATTCTAGTATACCACTCGAGAAGCGCATTCGTCTTGGAAAATCAGTTTCCTTAAGTCCTTGAACTATTGTGGGTTTGTATGGATAGTAGCTATTCTTTTTAACACTCTTTATACCGTTAATTTTGACACACGAATTTTCCGTTCTACCGTTCTTACCGATGCACTGGGGTTTTCGTTGACAGCTTGTCAAATGTTTCTGTCGCGATTTTCATTATCAATATTGTATCCGCTTTTAGGTTGTTCAAAGGCCCCATAGTTAATTAAATTAATTACAATTTTTCTGAAGTGGGTTTTATGAGTCTGCCGTCGTTCGGGGTACATCTCCAAATACCTCGCTGAGGTAATGTCGGCGTTTCTGTTTGACTGCAAGTAAAGCGTTAACATGTCAAACTTTTCTTCATTTGAATAGGGAATACGGGCCATTTTCAACAGGCTTTTACAATTTGTGTGTCAGGTTTATGATTTTAATGACAGAAAAGCGTACTACTTATGAAAACACTACTTTGAATTATTTAACGTCAAAGTCAGAGCCACCTTATATGGAAAATATGAAACTCAATTTTACTGACAAATAAATCATGTCCTACTAATAATAATAAATAAGACCTAACTTTAGAAAGTGTGATATTCTGAAACTCTAATCTTTTATGCACTTATGAGACATCACTAAACTGGAAATATTGTGCTCTTTCCAAAAATCGAAAAATCCAGTATGGCGGCCATAAGAAAAATGAAAGTTGAGGCAGATTGTGGGATAACAAAAGACGATTGTGACATGTCATATACGCCATCTTATTCGTCTTAAAAATGTCCGAATAATCTCACATTGTGCAACTGTCAAATTAACCATTTCGGATTTACTGGCGAAAACGAAATCCGCCATTTTCGGTTTTTCGCTGATATTTTCAAAACCAATTGACCGATCGTAAATCTGAAGCCGGATATCGAATGCTCTAAGCTTCCTTTAAAACTTTCCCCATTTAACCTTTGTCGTAAGTATAACAGAAGCCGAGATCACTTTACAGAGAAGCGAATTTGGGACACATTGTATGTCAGCTACGCAACACCCAACTATTTCTCCTCCTAAAAGGTACCCACAACAGGATTGTTATTATGATCGCTTATGCGATAATCTGGCGGTCTTCTTTTATCACTGCACTAATTGTAAAAGCGTTCTCGCTCAAATTTGTTTCATATCCTTTCTCAAAGGTCTACTTAGTTCTGACGATTCTAACATGTTCACCCGCTTTATATTTAGGATGACGTGATGTACCTAAGCCTTTCGCGTACAGGTTATTCCGCAACTCCAAAATGTTTTCATCGTTTACAGACGCAGGCGCCATTTTATACTTGAATGAGGGCTGTTGTTGTGAGCAGTCACAAGCTTTTGAGTACATCAATATACCTGCAGGAAGTTTTGTAGGTGAAATAACGGCACATCTTCGTTTTCAATGTTTTATTAAATCTTTCAATTACAGATAGGGTAAATGCGTATACTTTGCGACGGTTTTATCTTGGGACAATTGCTATTACGATTTTTGAACTTTAGTAACAAATCTAGGAACTACATCATTATTTTGGCAGCAGTGTTGTGAATAAACGAACGCACCCGCTTGCTTGTCAGAATTCATTCTTGATGACAAATGGTGAGAGTGTGTTTTGATCCTCTGAAGTAAAACTTACGAACGTTTTGAAGACGTGCAGAACGCCGCAGTAGGTAATATTACTCATATATATTCACACCCCACTATTGATATATGACTCCTGTACACAGTATGAAACAGTTTTATGAAAATCTCAGCAGTTGTGATTTTGAGGTTAAATTTTGTCAGATATGTGCACGTTTGTACCTTGAGACATTGTTTTGATTACAACATGGGACGTGTCCCAAGGTACAACCAGATATAAACCAACAATGCGTCTCGCTGATAATGACTTTATTGCAGATGGGGAGGAGTGCTACCGGAAAGAAAAGATTAAAGTCATATGCCGCTGCTAACGAAATTATTCTAAAAAGAGGAACGTTACGACAAGTTTCCACTGCCCACGGAGTTTCCAAAAGCATGCTCGCTAGACACATTCAAAACATAAATTATCTGGAGAAGCAAACTTCAAGTACACTGCAAACAATGCGACACATAAGGTATTCACCACTGAGCAAGAGGAGGAATTGCTTTATATTATAAAGCAGCACAATGCAACTATGGTGTTACGTCGAAGAAATGAAACAATTAGCTTTGCAATATGGGAAAGCTAACAATTAAAGATGCCCGACTGTGGGTTAATAATAGAAGCTGCGTCGACAGTGGTACAGGTACTTCAAAAATCCCGAAGAAGAATATTCTCGAAACCAAACTAAAGCCACCAGCCTAGGAAAATGTGCCAGTTTAGCAAGGCAAACGTGACAGTTATGGTAAACTGAGGAAGTCAACAAGATATAAACTCAAACTTCAGAATGTGTAATCTCAGAAACCAGGAGAAAGAGGACCATATGATTAATAATTTCTGACCCTGATATGAATTATCAAAAGAGGAAGTTACGGAGTTGTTCCATGCCCAACGAGAACTTTATTTCTGCAAGGAAAAATGGAATCATATTCTTCACTTTACACAATTTGAATTTGAATTTGAATTTGAATTTAAGTTATTTGAATTTAAATTTAAATTTGAATTTGAATTAATTTGAATGAAATGAATTTGAATTTGAACTTAAGAATGAAATATTACTTTGATTGAATGTAAAAATTAAGAATCGATCGTGGGTTAATAATGAATGTGAATGTAATGGTAAGGAATAAATCCAGAATGGAATTTAATGCAAACCAATAGACGAATAGGAAGAATGGCCATTTGAAGGAAGTACAGTTTTAATGTAAATGGGAATTAATGAATGTGAATAATTAGAATGTGAATTGAAGAAACTGTTGTTCATGTTAATGAATGTGAATGTGAATGAATTGAATCTGAATCTGAATCTGAATCTCAATCTGAATCTGAATCTGAATCTGAATCTATTGAATTGAAAACGATCATTCACCCACCGAATTCATTCCCGTAATAATTTCAGAATTGATTGAATATGGTTTGGATTGATTGGAATTTGAATTTGGAATTTGAATTTGAATTTGAATTTGTGAAAATTGAGAACTTTGAATCTGAATGAATTGGAATCAACTTAACTTACCGAAACGTGAACTTGAATTGAACTTGAATTGAATTGAACTTGAATTTAATCTGAATTTGAATTTAATTTGAATTTGAATTTAATTTGAATCTTAATCTGAATCTGTATTTGAATCTGAATCTGAATCTGAATCTGAAACTTATTTGAATCTGAATCGAATGAATGATCGAATGAATCGAATCGAATCGAAACCGAATCAATCGAATCGAATCCGAATCGAATCGAATCAGAGTCCGATAATGGAGCCCAAGTCCGAGTCCGAATCCGAGATTGAGTTCGAATTGAATTGAATTGAATTGAACTTGAATTTGAACTGAACTGAACTGAACTTGAACTGAATCTGAACTGAACTCGAACTGAATGAACTTGAATCGAACTTGAACTGAACTTGAACTTGAACCTGAACTGAACTTGAACTGAACTGAATCGAACGTGAATAACGTACACAACGAACTCGAACGAATCTGAACGTGAACGTGAACGAACGTGAACGTGAACGAACGTGAACGTGACGATCTGAATCTGAATTTGAATTGATTCTTAATCTGAATCAGAATCTAATTGAATCTTAATCTGAATCTGTATTTGAATTGAATCTGAATCGATTCTGAAACTTATTCTGAATCTGAATCAAACTGAATTGAATAACCGAATTCGAACTCGAATGAACTGAATCGAACTGAACGAATCGAATTGAATCTGAATCGAATCGAATCTGAATACCGAATCAATTCTGAATCGAATCTGAACTGATTTGAAGTCGAAGTCAATCTGAACGAACTATTCTGCCGAGCTCCGAGCCGACGTTCGAGTTCTAGTTCGAATTCGAATTTGAATTTGACCTTGAATTTGAATAATTTAATAATAGATATTCTTTGATCTTTTCCACATCTCGATTATCAGCGTGGTAGAAGTCAAATTTGTAACATACGCATTCCAACTATCAAGTTTTACGGTAATATGAAGCGCCGCGCTTTAGCTCGGCACCGTTTGTAACGGATAATGTATTCGATTGTCGGATTACACCTAAAATACAGCTTCGACTATCTCGTTGTTCAAAAATGGAACAATTATTGTTTTTCTTCTAGGGGAAGTTTGAGGGATATTTTTCTCTGCCGCTTGATAAATTAAGGCTGTAATTTCCGGCATATGTATTTCTTCTCCTCTTGAAGCTAGAAATTTAGAGACGTGCGCCGTAAATTCGTCCCAGTTGGCTTTTTCCGTACTCCAACGTATAGGAAAGTCTGCTGTTGCCATATTTTCGTGAAAGCAAACATAAACCGGTATGTGTTCGGGCATAGCACCGTCTGGCGAGACCGACCATTATTATTATATTTTTTTGGTGGCATAACTGCTAGTCATTGCCATTTCTAGAGGTTTTAATTTTTGAAGCTTGTAAATTAATCCAGTTTCTTTTAAAAATTGGGGTAGTATGTTCACATGCTCCTTGTCATCTTTAAGAATATCTTCCAATGCATCTTTTAAACCCGGTTTTTTTCTGACGTCTTCGTATTTTGCGCATTCTGATAATATGTGCTTTACTGTTTGGTGTGTATTGCATAGGTTGCACAAGCTTTGCTTTCTGCTTGCTAGTAAGTGGGAGTGAGTCAGGTTGGCGACTTTCTACTTTCCAGGGTTTCACGTCTTTCTTGATTTTTTGTAATTGTGTATTTACTCCATTCCATTCTTGTTGCCAGATATTTTGTGTTACTTTTAATTTCTCATTTAATTTTTTTAAATTTCTTTGATACTTCTTGGGGCTAATTGTCTTCCATGGATTCTGCTTGAAACTTGTTTTTTGTAATAATCTCAGCTGCGCTTACCAGGTCTGGTCTGACTATAGTTGGCCTTTTTTCATAGTCTTGTAGTATGTCGTTACTTGTGAGATCATGGTTCAAATTCTTTATTTAAGACATTGATTTTTGAATAGTAGATGAGTAGTAGTTGTTGGTAGCGGTTGTATAATGGAGGAATACCTGCATCGACAAATACAGCTGCATGTGGGCTGGTTCAATATACCCCTGCGGCCAGTCTTATTCCATACACATGTATACTATTCAAGGTTCTTAATGTGGACGGTCTTGCTGAGGAATAGATTATGCAGCTGTAGTCTATTATGGATAATATAAAAGCTTTATACAGCATAAGCAATTGATTTCGTTGTGAACCCCAATTACGGTTACACAGGCTTCGAGTTATATTTAACCGTTTTTTACAACCAATTGACTGACATATTCCTTAAAGTACAGCTTTTCATCAAGTGTTACTGCCAGCACATTTTTATTTTTGAGGACATTCGTATTTGCATTTAAGTATAGAATTGGGTGCATGTATGGAGTCTTTAGACGACAAAAATGAGTAGCTACTATTTTTTCTTTAGAAAACGTAAAGCCTCTTTCCCGTGCATATTGACCTTGTCAATTGGTATTTGTAGACTTTCTTTAATTGTATCTGTGCAGCTTCCTTGGAATGTAATTATTAGGTCGTCAGCGTATAAACATTTTTTAATAGGTTCTTCAATGATAGAAAACTTGTTGATTCCTATTAAGAATAAGGTAACGCTAAGGACCGAACTTTGAGGGATGCTGTTTTCTAGAGTATAAGTTTCAGATACTGTGCTACCTATCCTGACCTTGAATTATTTGTTTGATAGGACACTGATAATAAGTTTTGGCAATTTTACAGTCACAAAACTGTTTTATAATGTTGTAGCGCCATATAGTATCATAGGCTTTCTCTAAGTCAAACGATACTGCTACACTATGCTGCATTTTTCTGAAGCCTTCAACGATGTAATGTTCGATGTATATCAGATAATCTGTTGTAGAGTGAAATTTCCTAAATGCAGTCTGATGAGATGATATTAATTTATTTGCTTCCAGATATAACATGAGCCCTCGGTTTATCATTGTTTCCAGTACCTTACTCATAGTACTGGTTAGAGAAATCGGTCTATAGCTACTCGGGTTGGTCATACCTTTGTAAGGTTTTAGTACGGGAATTATGATGGATTTTTCTAACTTTTTGGTGAAGTATCCTTTTCAAAAATCTTGTTATATATTCCGTGCGGATGTAGGAAGGTTTTGTAACATAGTGTATGTTATATTATCTGGTCCTGGTGGTTTATCTTTCTTGAGCTCGAGTTCTTTCATTGAAAATTGTATGTTGTACTCTATTTGATCTTCACTTTCAAAGTCTAACAGTGCTTCGGTTTCATTTTTTATTTTTAGGAATGCTTTGTCAAAGCATAAGAGCGGCTGACGTTTTCGTAATGTGTGGCCAAGGCTTCTATTTGTTCTTGTATGTCTGTTATTTCTCGGTTTTATTTTATTATTATTAGTTTTCCCAGTATATTTTTGGCCTTCCTTCATACCTCAGAAGGGGGCGTTGTGGGGTTTATAGAGGACATATTTATTATTATTATTATTGTTATTTCTTTTTTCAAAGGATTCGACTGCTGAGGTCATTTCGCCTATTTTTGACACAAGTAGATAGATAGTCAAGTGATCTTAGATAAATAGACACAAACACACGCACATATAATATTAGATTTTCCGATAAAGATTAACCGCCTTTAAAAAATAAAAAGTGTTCTTTATATCCACACTGTGTTGCAAGTTTTCTTCTATAACTTTACCTAAATTAAAAAACATTCGCTGAGCATCATATATGGGTGATGTGTTTAATAGTCATCTGGATATTACACTCCGTACACAGTGGTGTATTTTAACCCAACAGGAGGTGCTTATAGGTAAAAGAGGTGTGACCTATGCGCAAGCGATGCGCTTTTGTTACACTTTCTCGATCTGCTTCAAAAGGTAGGTATTGAATTCTTGTAGATTTCTTGATATAATATACATTTTGTTAAAGATTCTCTCATTTTCTCTGCCATTTATTGAAAATGTGGTCTTTTAGGTAATTCGTAAAATCTTGAGATCTCACGAAAGACACGATGTGTCTATACTTACGAGTGGCGCTACGGGCGGCCGCATCTGCCTTTTAATTGCCAGCCACACCAGCTTGGCTTGGAATCCACAAGAAGGTTACCAGTCCATGACGTGTGGCTAAGTTGTGTACAAGGTATTGCATTCTCCGAACAAATGGGTCAGAATTGAACAAGTCTAACAAACCTTCCAGGACACTACGGGAGTCACATGCTATTAGGCAAGCTGTACAGGTCTGCATAGTGTAGGAAAGGTACAGAATAGCTTGCCACAGGGCGTTTTGCTCTGCAAAGTATATAGATGTGTTTTTGTTAAGAGACCAGGAATTCACCTCATCATCTACCACAAAATCTGAACTTAGTAGTATTTAACCCCAATTGGTGTTTGTTTAAAGTTAGAGTGGTATTAATATTTATTCTCACATGTTTTAGAAACTATTATTTATTGTACACATTAACAATGATGTACTTAACGACAAGAGTATATATTTTTACATAGTTTTACATAGTTACTTCTATTTATAATAGTGAAAAGTGTGTTGATAAGAATGCATGACTTTACAATTCCTTTAGTACATTGGTCTATTTATATTGAAATAATTGTTATTGCATATTTGCATACTGAGTAATTTAACTAGTTTAACTTTTAAATGTGTTTTACTTATTCTATCGAAATGGAATGAAATTGAATGTTTCGTAATTGCATCACACCTTCCCCTTTTAGGAGAATGATCCTTGCTATGGCCACTTGCGAGGGCATTCTCAAACAAAGGAAAAGATTTGATTTGAATTAAGAAGATGACGTAGTTAAATACATAAAATAATTACAAGTACATGTCTAAGGTATAAAATAACTAACTAACTACAAGTATCCATCCCTTCTTAAGGAGAATAGGACATTACTAAGGTACATTATCTATCTCTACTCACACTCTTAAAACTATACTTATGTTCTAACATACTACTTTGACATATATTTTCGTATTCGATTTTTGTGTACTGTCAACTGTCTTCCGTCTACATTTTTAATTGTACAATTCGGTTCTTGAACACTAACCACTGAATACGGACCCTGGTACCAAGGATCAAATTTGTGTCGTTCCTCATTGGTTAGTATAACAAGATCACCTGGTTTCAAATTTTGTCGACAAGCATTGGCATTATGAGCAGTCGCACGGTCTATTTTAGTCTTTTCTAAGTGCTCTTTCGCTCGCTTATGAGCGTATTGCAACCTATACCGTAATTCCTTATCATAAGCGTCTATATTTTAAAGAGGGTCTACACGTGATCCGTTTAGTGACTCTGGGATAATAGCATTTCTGCCAAATACCAGCTCGAATGGAGTATAATTATGGTACGTACTTGGTGTTGTGTTATAACAAAATGCATAATATTGTGTCCAAGTGGACCAATCTGATTTTGAATCATTTACATACATACGTATGATATGCGGTGGATATGCGATGTTCGATCGAGAGTAGTTTAGTTACATTGTCGAATACCTGATTCTTATATTCTGTGCGCATGTCTGTTCGAACTTTTTTCATAGGTCCATAAATAAGAATGAAATTCTTTACTAAATAGTTTGCTACCGTTACTGCCTCTTTATTAGGGATTGGTATTATCACTATGTATTTTGTTAGTTCACACTGTATTGTTATAGCGTTTTGATTCCCATCATTTGATGTTGGTAGTTTCCCAATAGTATCAATACATACGATATCGAATGGCTTTTGAGGAGTCGGTGTTATAGTCATTGCTTCTGGTTGTTTTAATTTGATTTTATTAATTTGGCATTTGTGACATTTTTTAACAAGAAGCGCTACGTCACGAGACATTTGTTTCCAAAAATAACAGGACTTTAGTTTTTTCAGTAACCGTTTTTGACCTCAATGACCTCCTAGTAGTGGATTATCGTGAAATTGTTCTATAAGTTTCAATTTCTCATTTTTATTTGTTATAAGTTTTCTTTTATTACATAAAACAATTGTTGTTTTTCTAAGGCACTTTTCTCCTACATCCTTAAATGTATTAATAGAGTATTTTTAAATATATTATCACCTAGGTTTATTTTAACTTTTTGAAATTTACAATCACCAGCCATACTGTCTAGCTTAAATAATAATTGCTCTAGTGCAGAATCATTATCATTAGTAATTGCGATTTCGTTTTGTGCGCATAATTTTCTTTTACTCATGATTCCCATTTTTAATGATGCATCGTTAACTTCGAATTTTACTAATGGCCATTTAAGTGTCTCGGAATTGTCTATAACTTCGTAAACTTTAGGTTTTATATAAACGTCATTTTTATTGTTTTTATTCGAATTACCCTTACTTTGCGTTAGTTGATTCGCTGAGGTAGTTGTGTTTGGTTTTGCATTTGACCTAGTTATAGCGAGTATTTGTGTCGCATTGTTGTGCATATTTTTTAAATCGTCTATACTAATCCTAGACAATGCGTCAGCGCAAACATTGTCTTGACCTTTAACATATTGGATTTCAAAATTGTACTCTTCAAGTTCAAGACGAACTCTCGTTAATTTAGAAGTTGGGTCTTTCATTGAAAATAAATAAATTAAAGGACGATGATCAGTTTTAATGAGAAATTTTGTTCCATAAATGTAGCAACGAAAATATTTGATTGCGTAATGTATTGCGAGTAGTTCTTTTAAAATGATGGCTTTATTAATTTCGCTTTTTGTGAATGAGCGTGAAGCGTATGCTATTGGAAGTTCGTGTCCGTTAAAATTTTGAGAGAGAACAGCCCCGCAAGCAGTTTGTGAAGCGTCTGTTGTAATTATAAATGGTTTAGAAAAATCTGGATACTGAAGAATTGGAGGGGATGATAAGGAATTTTTTAGTAAATTGAAAGAATTTTGACATTCATCTGTCTATATAAATTTTGCGTGTTTTCTCGTTAATTTGTTTAATGGCAATGTTATTTTTGCGAATAGTGGTATAAATCTGCGAAAATAATTTGTAAATGCAACCAGTCTTTTTACTTCATCCGCGTTTTTCGGGATTGGATATTGTTTAATAGTTTGAAATTTTGAATCATCTGGGAGAATCCCTTGATCTGTAATTTTGTGACCTAAATACGTAACTTCGTTTCTGAAAAATTTACATTTTTCCGGATTTAATTTTAAATTAAATTATCTACACGTTTCAAATACTTTCTGTAAATTTGATAAGTGATGTTTTTCAGAGCAACCAATAACGATTAAATCGTCCATATATAAAAATGCTTTTTCAGGAGTGATTCCTGAAAATGCAATTAACATCATTCTTTGAAAACTATTGGGACTCACTGAAAGTCCGAAGGGTAATCTAGTAAATCGGAAGGATCCAGCGTTTACACTAAAAGACGTCATATCGCGTGAATTTTCTTCTAGCGGTATTTGATGAAAACCTGATATTAAGTCAATTACAGAGAACCATTTAGCTCGACCTAACTGATCTAAAATGTCGTCTATACTAGGTAATGGAAATTTGTCGGCGATTAATTTTTTATTTAGTTGTCTGTAGTCGATTACTAAACGCCATTTTTTAATTCCATTTTCTGATTTTTTGGGAACTAGTAAGATTATACTGTTGTACTGAGACCTAGAGGGTTCTATTATTTCATGTTCTAGCATTTTATATATTTGTTGATTTATTTCCTGTTTATGCGAATGTGGACTTCGATAATTTTTTATGTACACCGGTTTCTTATCTACTAATTTTAATTCTTGTTTATAGAAATTGTTGATTGATATTTTATCCGATTTTAATGCGAAAATATCTGCAAATTTTTGACAAATTTTAACTACTTTATCTTTAATGAGAATTGGAACAGTGTCTAGGTTTAATTGTTTATCTAATTTACTTAACCTATCGTCTTGATCGTTGGTAATATGATATACATGGAAATCATCTAGACTGAGTGTCTCAATGTGAATATTTCTTAATATGATTGTATCGGAATTTGTGTTAATAATTTTTACAAGAGGAGAATTACTTGACACAATTGTACGTGCTACAAAAACTCCTGGATATAATTCTTTGTTTACCACTACAGCGTCTTCTTTCAGCTCTTCGAATTTTTGGTAATATCGTATAACTTCAGAACGTGCTGGCACTATCATTACATTATTTGCCTCTGGACTACTATAAATGGGGACAACAACATGTTGATTATGTAGAATTTTCATTGTCATAGTCCAGTTTGAATAATTTAATGTGCATTTGTATTTAGAAGTGAAGTCTCTACCTAAAATTGCATCTGTTGGTATAGAAAAATTTTCGTCTACAATATGGAAAATATGTGAAATTTTGTAATGGTCAACAAAAATATCTGTTTCAGTAATACCTAATGATTGGATGATGCCTTCAGTAACGCCTTTGATATTGCTAATATTAGAGGTGTTAATTATTTGATTGTTATTAATTTTTGTACATTTAAAAATTGAAATATCCGCTCCTGTATCTAAAAGAAATGTACATTGTGAATCAGTCCTTTTTGTTGAAAGTGTTACGAAATTAGTGAAAGATAATTGGCAATTAAAAATATTTACGCAGCGTTCCCCAGTTGTTCCTGCTGGGGGAACTGCTCGTTTCCCGATTCTTATGTTAATGGTCTTACGGTTCGCGTGAAATTTCGGTCGTTATGCCTATTATTTCTAAAATAATTGTTAAATCTAAAATTTCGCCCACGACTTTGTTGCGTATGTGGTGATCTAATATGAGGTTGGTAATTATTGTTTCTGCCTCGGTTGTTATTCCACCTATTTAACGGTCTATGTCCGCGATTTGAGTTATTTGGCCTAAAGAAATTGGTGTTCCGGTTTGTGTAAAAAACGTTCGGGTTATTAGTAACTGTCGATATGGATGACGTTATGTTTGCAAATTTAGTTAATGCTTCCTGTACATTTGAGAAATTTCCAGCTTCCATTATCAACTTGGTTCTATCTGAATTAGCATTTTGCGAGAGTGACCTAATGACATTGTCAGTGGCATATTTACCTGCTACTGCTATTGGTACGCCTTCTGAGTTAAATGCTTGTTTTAAGTTTTCTGCTAGAGATTCTATTTCCGCTGTATATGATGTAGCATCTTTGTGATTTTGTTTGCAATTTAAAAGTTTCGGGGTTAAAAGCTGTGAACTTTCGCCCTTAATTCCATTTTTTAAAACATCTACAATTGCTTGTATTGAATTTTCATTCGTCACTAAATCGCGCGCTTTACCTATTAAGCGTGTTTTAACGTAAGCTACGGCATTATTGTCATGATCCGCTGAATTTTCATTTAATAATATAAGTGCGTCTACGAATGAGCGTAATTTTGTCGGATTTCCGTCAAATTCGTGCGGGAGAATCCTACTAGCTAAGTTAAAAAATTCAATGTTAGTTAAAGTCATGTTTTCAATAATTGAATCCTCGTCACTATAATTAATGTCTTCTTCGAGTACTAATGGATTTATTTGTTTAACGCAGCTATTAGGGATTTTATAATTTATTTGTAACGCTTGAAATTACCTTATTACTTTATCTCTAATGATCCAGAATAATTCCTTAACTACCACCCTTTGATTATCGTTTAACTTTTCAAATTGACTTCGTACGCTTTTAGTAAAATGATTAAATAACTGTACTAACTGTTCGCCTATTTCTTTTCTAATTTTTTCACTTTTGGGTACTTCCTTTTTTATAGCCCGCTTTGACTGCTTAATAATTTGATCTTTTATGCTTATAATGTCTTGCAAATATTGATCCCATGTGATTGACATAAAAAAAATTTTTTTCTTAAATTATCTAGCCTATACAATTATTATCTTAAAATTAAACACTGTCACTTACTCATGTTCCTTGCGTTGTTTATGCACCGCACTTGTTGATCGTACTGTTGCGTCGTCAGGGTTGATTCAAAGTTGCGAATGCACTCTTTCTTCTAAACTGCATCTAACCTGACATTGCTTCTTGCGGCTTCTTCCCGTATTGTCCCAGCTATAACTTTCTTGCTTTTGTCCATACCATCCACAAAGTTATTAAAAGAACCAGCACTGAGGACTGACCACCGCTGTTACCTGTTTGTGCGATGATCACCTCTTCTTTTGTGGCGGACTGTCCCATAACTTTTGGTATTATTCTTTAGTCTTGTAATCTTCGGATCTCGGTGTATTCTGCTTCGGCGGGGTCGCCATGTAGTATTTAACCCCAATTGGTGTTTGTTTAAGGTTAGAGTGGTATTAATATTTATTCTCACATGTTTTAGAAACTATTATTTATTGTACACATTAACAATGATGTACTTAACGACAAGAGTATATATGTTTACAATCTTTTCATAATCTGTTTATAAACTGTTCTAGTTTTACATAGTTACTTCTATTTATAATAGTGAAAAGTGTGTTGATAAGAATGCATGACTTTACAATTCCTTTAGTACATTGGTCTATTTATATTGAAATAATTGTTATTGCACATTTGCATACTAAGTAATTTAACTAGTTTAACTTTTAAATGTGTTTTACTTATTCTATCGAAATGGAATGAAATTGAATGTTTCGTAATTGCATCACAACTGTCACTTGTTTTAGATCCATCGTTATAAATAATTTTGTCATATCCTTTTGTATTTATCGCCTGTAAGAATTTTTGTCGCCATAAATGGCGTTTTTGTAATTTCAAAATCAATTTCGATTTCACTCAACTTCCAAGGGGGTAATTCAGAGAGGCATACACTCACTGTCTCAGGTGAAAGAAGTTCTTCAAGGGTAAGTTGATTATGAGAATGACTTTTGTTGCTCATTATTTTAGGTACGTATTTAGTAAGTGAAAGTATCCCTCCGATTTTCTAATGAGCAGATGCCTTTTCATTCACAATGTAGACTCTCGACGGGGCTTGTTAGAGATGCACCCAGACAATACCGTATGTCCACATTGTGTATGGGATTTAGCAAAAGAGGTGTACTTTTACACGATGAGCCGTAAGCTATGCAACCATAATCAATGGGGGATAAAATTAGGGACCTATACAAATTTATCATCGTTTTGGGCTCAGTACCCCATTTGGTATGTGCCAGTACTTTAAGTATATCGAGAGTTTTCATACATCTCTGTCTGAGCTTTTGGATATGGTTCTTCCAAGTTAATTTGTAATCAAAAGTCAAGCCCAAAAACCGTACAGTGTTATGACAGCGTATTGGCACTTCACTTAGGTAGAGCGCTGGATCGTAATGAGGCTTACATAATCTGCAAAAGTGTACACATTTCGTTTTTTTAGATAAAAAACAGAACCCAATGACTACGCTTGCTTGTGCATTGCGTTTACCGAGTACTGCAGTTTGCGCTGGATTTCACTAACGGTTATACAACGACATAATAAGGTAAGATCTTTGACATATAACAAGCCTTCAACATCATGCTGCAGCTGTTGGGCAATCTCATTAACTGCCAATGCAAACAGAGTACAACTCAGCGTTGAGCCTTGGGGTACTCTATTTTCTAACAATCTGGACGATGCCAGGACATTACCAACACGAACATGGAATAAACGATTAGATAAAAAGGACACCACAAACTTAGGTAAGTTGCCACGTAAACAATATTTATGCATTTTTTCCAGTATTCCGTACCTCCAGGCCATGTCATACGCACCTTTCAGGTCAAAAAAAATTGCGACAAGATGCTCCCTCTTCTTGAAAGCTTCTTGAACTTGAAAACTCAAGTAAGCGAGATGATCGGTTGTTGACCTATATCGACGGAATCCTGCCTGCTGTTGCACAAGGAGGTTGTGTTTCTCAAGCCACCACATCAGTCTATTGTTCACCATTCTCTCTAAAAGTTTGCCCAAACAGAAGGTAAGACTGATTCGTCTGTAACTATCAGGGAGTGAAGATCTTTGCCTGGTTTTAGGATAGGAACGATGATAGCCTTTCAGCATGTCATTTTATATTGCGTCTAGTCCAGGGGACGTTACCTTGGTCTGGTTAATTTCCGCTTTCAGTTTCATCATGTTGAATGGTAAGTTTTAATCAAACTGTTGAGGGCATTTGAAGTTCAGATTAATCTCCCTGTCACTTTTACTATTATTATTATTATTACTATGATTATTATATGGATTATTAAATATCTATAATTTTAATAAACTCTGTTGAACATGAACTGAACTTCAAGTAAATTTAGTTTAAATACTCAATCCCATAAATACACAGCGTTGTTCAAACAATCGTCATTTGAAGTAATGTAGTGAAACCTTAAAAATAGTATTTGTTTTATTTCCATTCACGTGATGTAGTTTCATGAAGTAACAACTTTATTATATAATTATATATTGTTGCTGTGTACGCAACACATACTGATTGATTGATATATATTTTTTTCGTTAAACAATTATTCTCAACACAATTATTTTCGTTTGTTCGACATCTTTCAAACCTTGGGAGATAAATCAAAGTTTGTGGCGCTCAACATAGTTTTTCTTTACTTCTAATTCTTCTCCTTTTTCTTAATGCATGCTGCATGTCTGCTTGAGTCCGCCCATCCAATGCCCTAACCTTACTACTAGCTGGAAAATAGTTTAGGGCACTGTACGGCGAACTTAATCAGCGTTTTTATTTTGCGCAACAGTTGTATTTAATTTCCCTGTACATTCCTGTGAAAGCTTTCGGCTTCTTTGTACTATCACCTTTAAGACGATTTTGTGTGTTTATAATAAGTTCATTATAAAGACCAAACCGGTTTAATAATGCTTCACTTTATGTTGGTAACGTACGTCCATAATTGTTATGATTGGTGATACTTATGCTAGTAGCAATGGCCATGTTGTCTACATGGCTTCAATAATATTTCACTTTATTAAACTAAATATTCTTTTTTTAATCTTGACAATGTACACCCGTAATTGTTATGGTTGGTGGATACTTATTTTTGCTAGTGACAATGGCCATGTTGTCTACCTGGGTTTAAGAATGTTTCACTTTATTAAACTGTATATACTTCTCTCGATCTTGGTAACGTGCACCCAAAATTGTTATAATTGATGAATACTTTTACCACTGACAATCAGGGCCGAGCCGTGCCGGAAGTGCGAGGGGTGCGTAGCACCCGGGCGGCAACCTACTAGGGGCGGCAAAATAAAATAAGTAAAAGCTAAAAGCATTTACTACATTTTAGCATTTTTATTTGATACGGAAAGTATTGAATTGTTTTAAAGTGGGCAATTTATTACGTATAATTCGTGTTTATTATAAAAACATTGCTGCCGACACAAGGGTTACCACCTATATATGAGATACGGCGAAATCAACTTCGGCTGAATAAAACAGCGCCGATGCACTTTAGTTACAAAAATAATGAGAACATTTTGTAGCTTTCGTACTTTGGAATGCATTCGTTGGGTAATTCTCATCAATGGGGAATTTCCGATTTTTTGGTGATTTTATAATTTTATGAATGTTATTAATAACGTTGTGTATACTTAGTACTTACAGCGCACCAAGATATAATTAGTTTAAAAGTAATTAAATTGTAAAAGTTATTCGGTAAGCAGCTGTGCTGCAGTTGCATTTTATAAACAAGTAGAAGTAGAATGAATCTGCACAAATCCCTTGTGTCGGCATAATTAAGTGCAAAGATTATTTACCTAGAAAGGGGCCATGAAATGGAAATGTTGAAACTGCAATGAACTGTTTTGAATTTTATGACCAGTAATAAAATTTAATCTTTTGCACGTTAAATAGAAAAATACCTCAGACGTGTTAAAGGGTGTTTCTTAATTTCTTATTTACTACTTTTATGATTTTAACTTTCCTGTTATTTAACATTTGCTGACTCTGTGTTTTAATTAGTTTAGTTTGCGAATAAATGCGAATCGAGTAGTACCTATATCGAGATATTCTTCGCGACGATGTGCTTTTGAAGTTAAAGTTTTGAATGCTAAGTATTTTTCTTTATTTTACACATATTTTAAACTTTCATTTTTATTTGTCCATTTCGTTTGCTATTTTTTCAGTTTATTTATGCTTGATTCAGATGGCTGATGGTAAAAAAAGACTTTCCGGCTTTCAGTATCGAAAGAGAAAGTCCGAAAAAGAGCAAATAAAAAAAGGGCTGGCTGTCTCCATAAAAAAATTTATTGTATCCACAACGGTTGCAGCGGTAGAACCATCAACAAGCTTGCAAGTGAAGGAACAGCTTACGGAAAATCTACAAATAGGGCAGCAGCAAGAAAATATGAAATCCGATGCGGATGCACCGAACACACTGGATCCACGCTCACCAACCGAAGTTGCTGCTGTCGATGTTGGGGTAGAAATATTGAAAGATCCATTCTTTGGCCTCAAGTTTTAACAGATAAGGTTAGAATGTCTATTCTAGAAGTAGGGCCCTTGCAATTGCAAAATATGGCATTTCCATTGGACCATTCAAATAGATATTTTTCAACTAGTTATTATCACACGAAATTAAGCAATAATGTAAAAGTTCCTAGAACATGGTTAGTTTATTCTAAGTCAAATAGTTCTGTATTCTGTTTTTCTTGCAAATTATTTAAAGTTTCTGATAATAGTTTTAACGATAATAATGGTTATACGGGCTAGCAACACTTGTCTCAAAATCTAGACAGACACGAAAAAAGTAAGGAGCATTTTGAAAGTGTTAAGAAATGGGCTGAGCTAAAAAAATCTATCGAAAAAGGTGTAACTGTTGACTCAGTCAATCAAAATTTAATTCAGTTGGAAAAAAAAGATGGACGTCAATTATTGAAAGAATCATTTGTCTCATTCAGTATTTTGCTGCGCAAAATTTAACTTTTAGAGGAAGTAATCAGAAACTTTTTGCAAAAGGTAATGGTAACTTTTTGAAGGTAATTGAATCAATTGCAAAATTTGATAATATAATGGCTGAACATATTGGTAGAATTCAAAAAGATAGCAATGATATGCCACATTATTTAGGTGATAAAATCCAAAATGAATTGATTTGTCGAATAGCTGAAAAAGTTAAGCAAAATATAATCGAAACATTGAAACTATGTAAATATTATTCAATTATATTAGATTGCACTCCTGATGTTAGTCACGAGGAACAAATGAGTGTAATTTTCAGATTTGTTTTGATTAATCATATGTCAAAGAATATAGAA
This sequence comes from Vesta saturnalis, assembly GCA_036346205.1. Taxonomy (NCBI): domain Eukaryota; kingdom Metazoa; phylum Arthropoda; class Insecta; order Coleoptera; family Lampyridae; genus Vesta; species Vesta saturnalis. The sequence goes on along the minus strand of JARFJB010000502.1, from coordinate 1,595,975 downwards.
ATTAGAGAGCATTTTTTAGGATTCTGCCCGGTTACAGACACAAGTGGTGAAGAATTAACAGCCACCTTACTGGATTATTTAAAAGAATTAAATATAGATATTGTGGACATGCGAGGGCAGGGATATGATAACGGTGCCAATATGAAAGGCAAACATAATGGTCTGCAAAAAAGAATTCTTAATATAAATCCTAGACCTTTTCTTGTCCCTTGTGCAGCTCATACCCTTAATTTAGTTGTCAATGATGCTGCAAAAAGTTCCCTTGAAGTTACAAATTTCTTTGCTATCATTCAAGAAATATACGTTTTTTTTCAGGTTCCACCTATCGTTGGAATATTCTAATGAAAGAAATTCCTACATTAACTGTAAAACCGTTATCTGATACACGATGGGAGAGTAGAATTGATGCCATTAAATGCCTTAGATTTAATTTAGAAAAAATTTATGATGCTCTCTTTTTCCTTTTTAATCCAGAGACAATGACACAAAAAACCTGGCAAAGTCACTAATTAATAAAATAAAGTCGTATAAATTTCTGTATTCTCTAGTTATTTGGTACAATATTTTATCTAAAATAAACCCTGTAAGAAAAATTATGCAAAAGTCTAATGTTATTTTACCAGAAGCTGTACAAATATTGAAAGGAATTCAAAATTTTTTCATTGGAATACGATCTGATGATAGTTTTACAGCGATGCTTAATGAGGCAAAAAACATTGCTGAAGATATAGGCTGTGAAATTGTTTTTCGAGTTATAGGTTTGGTTAGACCGAGACAGAAAAAGATTTTTTTTAATTATAAACATGAGGATGAACCAATCGAATGGTTATTTTGGCTTTTTAAATAATTTAGACTCTTTGTCTATGAATAAAAAATATTTAATGAAATGTTGTATGGATTTACAAACTAAATTAACCGATTCGTCTAAAAAACAAATGGATATTAATGCAATTGATTTATGCAATGAAATTGAAGTCCACCTATAAAAAATCCAAATCGGCCAAGGAGGTTTTAGAGTATCTTGTAGCGAACGATTTCATTAAAACCTTCCCAAATTTATCTGTAGCCCTAAGAATTTTTTTAACGATGCCTGTCACTGTTGTTCATGGTAAGAGATCGTTTTTAAAATTAAAAATAGCTAAAAACTATTTGAGGTCTACTATGAGCCAGAATAGACTTACGAATTTGGCTGTAATAAGCATCGAAAATAAAATTTGCGAGGCATTAGCTATGACGGATTTAATTAGAGAATTTGCTATCAAAAAGGCAAGGAAAGTCGGTTTTAAAATTTAGAATTTATATAGTTTAGTTTAAGTTTTTAACTTTTAAGTTATCTGTTGTGAGTTAAGGATAATGAGTAGAGTGAGGATTTTATGCAAAATGCATATCGTTTATTTTTTATAATTGAAGAATATCGTTTTGTTTTTAGACGAATTGCACTAAATGCAATCATTTGACATTAATTAGTTTTAGCATATTTTGCATATTTCGCCAAATGCGCATATATTGCAATTTTATGCATATTTTGCCTTTTATTTATAATTAACATATATTTCGCATTTTTCTATATATTTTAGACAGGTTTAAAGAAAGATTATTACCTGCAGTTAAGTGCAACGTTAATACTTCCGGATTATGAAGTTTCAATGCCGCTATTTCGTAGTATTTGAAAATTCCAATGGTACCTAAGTAGATAGTTAAAGCATTGATTGAGGAATTCCTCAATCAAGAATTTCAATCAAGGGTTAAAGTTATTTGGACTTTTCAAGGTAAGTGTTTAGTTCGTTAATCCTTCTTGAAAATAATTTGAGAGTAACGGACAAAATGCAAAATTTTAAACATTCTTTGGGCGAAGACGTAACTGAATGGTACGGCTTTGTTAAGTGAACTTCAAGATGCCGAAAGTTAAAAATAGTTTAGTTCAAGTATGGATAAAAATATATCCGAGCTACGTCTGGATGATGAAAAAGTGTTTTGCATAGCCTTTGGAAAATAGTAAGTACCATTACATATTTTTAATTGATTTCGGAAATTAAACCCTTATTAATTGATGTAGGTTATTGAATTCACCGTTTTATCAGTTTTAAACGCAATTAGATACTTATTTTTAAAATTAATTTTTCCTTAGATCATGTGCGAAAGGAAATCTCAAGTTACACAGCACATTGAAACCTCTCTTCGTAAAAGAAAATTAGAAACATTTAAGAAAACAAGAGTTTGTCAGACACCTTTGCGCCAGTCGTTGTTTCAAGAAACGGCCAAAAGAAATGCACAAGAGGAATTTAATTTCGAATTATGTAGTGCACTTGTTGAAGTCAATATTCCATTAAAGAAATTGCAAAATCCTAGTTTTAGGTCATTTTTAGAAAAAATTAGTAAAAAGCAAGTGCCAGATGAAAGCACGCTTCGAAAAAGGTATATTAATGATTTATATCTTGTAACTATAGGGCATATAAAGAAAATTACAAAAAATAAATATCTTTATTTTATAGTGGATGAAACTAAAGATTGTTGCGGGCGATATGTTGCAAATTTAATGATTGGTTATTTAAGTGAGGCGCAGTCTAGTATATCATATTTAATCGCTTCCAAAGTTCTTGAGAAAACCAATCATGCAACAATAGTTCGCTTTATAAACGAAGCTTTCATGCAATTTTTTATTCCTGATATTGTTGCAACAGATAAAATAGTTTTAATGCTGTCTGATGCAGCACCGTATATGGTAAAAGCTGGACAGCAATTAAAATTATTTTATGAAAATTTAATACATGTAACATGTCTCGCACATGGTATTAATAGAGTAGCAGAAACAATTCGTAATCAATTTCCATTAGTAAATAGTTTAATAAGTAGTATAAAGAAAGTGTTTTTAAAAGCTCCGTTACGAATTCAATTGTACAAAGAAAAGTTACCTAATATTCCTCTACCACCAGAGCCTGTGATTACGCGTTGGGGTACTTGGTTAAATGCAGCTCTTTTTTATGCAGATCATTTGGAAAAAATAAAGGAGTTAGTTTTAGAAATTTCAGATAATTCAAGTACTTACGTTCAAAAAGCTCAATCCATTTTAAAGAAAACACAATTGCGCAATGAGCTGGCATTTATAAAAGCAAATTACTAGTTTGTAAGTTCAACCATTGCTAAATTAGAAACGGAAGCATTGTTGTTAAATGAATCTATGCAAATAATTAATAAATTTCAACAGCTGATTTCTGCTGTTTCAGGAAATATTGGTAAAACTATTTCTAATAAATTAAATGAAATTTTACAAAAAAACAGTGTTACTAAAGTTAATAAAGTTCTGAAACTTGAGGAAAATTCCGATGATCTTGTTATAAATTTAGATTTGGCCATATTAGCCGCATTAAAATATGCACCCATAACTTCTGTGGATGTAGAAAGAAGTTTTTCTTTGTACAAAAACATACTATCGGACAGACGCCAAAATTTTCTGCCCGAAAACTTGGAAAAATATTTAGGTATAAATTGTTTTGCAAATAGTAATGAGAGGGTGTAATTTTTATAAATCTATAGCGTATAAGTAAATATGTAATTTTTAAATAACACATAATTTTAAAATAATGTTAAAATAATAATTGCTTTGTAAGTAGTAATGACAAGGTGCAGTTTTTATAAATGTATAGTGTATAAGTAAATATGTAGTTTTTAAATAACACATACTTTTGAATGTTAAAATAATAAGTTTGTATGCAATTTATCTTTTTCCTATTAAAAAATTACAAGCATATATACTTTTTTTATATATTAATGTTATAATTTGGAATTAACACAGGTAAATAGAAGATTCAATATTTATGCATATTTTGCATATTTTGAATTAATAATGCATTTTTGATGCATATTTTAAGGTTTTTAAGTGCATATATATGCACATATTTCGGCATTTTATAGTGCATAAAATCCGCTCTTTAATAATGAGTAATGTGTGTACCTACTTTTGTTTTAATTATTTGTTACAGTTTTCAGTTTATATGAATACTTAATAAAGTTTATAGTAACCTTGATGATTTTTTATTTTCATACAAGTCAAAGGGTATCGTGGAAATACATAATTTGACAATTATCACTATTTATGGTTATGTCTATAGTCTATATAGGGGAGGCAAGTGATATCTTGCACCCGGGCGGCAGATACCCTTGGCTCGGGGCTGCTGACAATGGTCATGTTGTCTTCAGATTTTGGAAATTATTCAATTCTAAGTAAGTTGTCTTAAAGAACGTTTTTGGTAGTTGTGATTAATAAGCGCTTTACATGATCCCTAAAGTACTTCTTTTCAATACCTGAAAACCCTTTAACTATACGTTAGAATTTTTATTTAAAGATCAAATAGTTTGTTTATCGATTTATCTTTTACATACGTGTTGTAATAAGTGGTAATATCAAATGTTCAGCAAAATGTACAATATTTTGTATAAAAACATTACTTTGTGTATTTAAATGTTAAATCCTTATGGGCTTTACTAATTTACAATGTTCAGATTCATAAACCCATGATTTTAGATGTTTGGATTGCGTAAAAAAAAGTATCTCAAGGACACTGATAATTAACAAAATAATTTTAATACAAATTTCGGAAGCCGACCCCAAAGACCAGGAGAACGTTTTACCTAATGCGGTATTATAGTAAGATACTAATTCTGTAGCTGCTCTCTATTAATGTGGGGATGCATTTCCTCTAATGGTTCTATACATCAAATTTCCCTTAGTAAGATCATCCTAACTGCACGCAAGTACATTTGGGTACCCTCTTAGGTTACGTAGTGTCATGCAGAAAGCTTCTTTTTGAGATAGGTTTTTACCGTTGGAAGATACAGTGTCTTAATACCTAAATGAACTTCAAGACGCTCTGTAAAAATTGCAAATATGGAACTAGATTTAATGCAGAATCTAACTGAGTGGGTAACGATTTACCCAAGCACGTGTACTGCTTATCGTTAGTTTAAGTCCATAGTAACCACAGTCCATTTTGTCATTCTTATCACAATTCATATTTCTACATTTTAAAAGTTATTCATGATTAACAAATTATGTCTATTATTGTTTAGTTAATCAAACAAAACAAGACACGTATCAATAGGGAAGGTTAAAGTTTGGTTATAATTAAGTGAAAATTACATAAATTATTCCTACAAGATAAGCAACCAAAAACAAACGATTCAGTAACAAAAATAAAAGAACTGTTTTGATACTTTTGATTTACTTAATTAACTAATAAAACATTGATATACATAGATAAGCTGGATTTTGTAAAGACATCAAAATATGTAAACAGATTACACTCCAAACTAGGAACCTTATCTATTTAGAAACTGAAATAGTTACATTTTACAAATTTAAGTATGAGCGCTAATTGTCGTAATTGCAATGGAAATATTTTAACCATCCCAAAATTTGTTAAGCGTAATAAATGTATTTGAAAAGTACATTCAGAGTGTATCGATTCAACAACAGGGATTTTCACAAAAAGCAAAAATTGCCTAGAAGGCATACATTTTTAACCGTCAGTGGCGAACCTAAACTTGTCCTCCGTATACCTGGCTAATTAAAAATCCTTACCTTTTCCGCTTTCTAAATCGTGGAATTCAATCTAAATTATACAATCAATATAAGTTTCGAAAACAATTACAGTTATCGTCGTCAGTAGAGGAATTACACTTCTCATAAATTTTAGTTAGCCGACTAGAAAAATTTTCTCACCTTCAATAACTTCAGTTGATTCAATAAAAAATGAGTCAATGAAAAGTCAAATATAAAACACTTTTTTTTTATTTTGCGTGTTTAATATGTACATTATGACACTCAAACGGGTGTTTTAATGTTTGACTTTAAAGTTTAGTGACCTAACATTTTTTTTCTTGATATTGGTATGTAACCTAATCATAATAGTTTTCATACCCTATATTTGTATTGAACTCAAACAAACAAATACCACTGTTGCCAACCTACATTCAAAATTATGAAATAAGGTGTCAAATGGAATTTACATTTTCTCAAAATTTTCAACACAAATACGCAAAATAGAAAAAATAGTATAAGAAACTCGTTTCATAAGACGCTTTATCGCATTCGTACATTAGCAAACTCCCCGCTGCGCGGGTCGTTTTCTAAACTTGGACTCATGCGATAAAAACGCGTCATACGAAACTTGTTTCTTAATGTACTATTATGCACGATTTCATTAATATATTATAATTACAACCAAATTTCCTTAATGTAATGTCTTTTTTGCACGACAGGACGATTTTAGTTAGTTACCGGGTTTGTTGCGAGATCAGAAGGTTGTTTTTACTGGTGACTAGAATACACAAGTCGGGTAAGTAATTCACTTACCGTGCATGTAGCGCGGTAAGTAAAAATCTATATATTTCACAACAATAAAAACAAAAAATTTGGACCTTTCTATTTAAAACGTCACTTTTGACTTTTCGTTTATTTAGTAGAAATTAAATAATTTCAATTGTGGTAAATTTAATACAATCGTGCAAAAAACAGTATGAGCATCACGAACATTAAGGGTTGTACCGGTCTCCGGCCAAATTGGAGGCTTCGCTATCACTTAGCCTCCAAACATGGCCGTCGACCAGTAAACGTCCCTTGCTGTTCTTGATACTCAATATACTATTATAACCCGCGGATGTCATTGTGACCCAGGGAAGTATAATGCAACGCCAAAAATTGAAAACACTGGGCACAAAATTGGGTTTATTAAAAAATGTTTACATTGGAATTATTACATATAGTCATGTTTACACTAGTTAGTTCCTCAATTTCATTCATCTTATTTCTGGATATATCTCAGTTATTGCGTTTAAACTAACCAAACCTTCCTAGCCCTTGCGCTAACGCGGCTCCAAGTATCACCTCGAACCATAAAAACCTAATTATAACAACTGTAAATCAAATTATAACATATATACGTAGCATTCTAATAATTGTGTACAACCATAACTAGAAAACTTCATTTGTATGTTTGTTGTGTACGAAGATATATCAAAGAAGTTTACTAAATATATCTTTTTATAATGCAAAATCGTATTCTCACGCATTCAATTATTCGATTCAATAAAAAACATGTAAATGAAAAGTAAAACATATCATTTCTTCATAAATTGATTAATTTTAAATTATAACAGTTCTACATTTGCAGTTTTCCTGAATAAGGATACTAAATTAAAATATTTCAGGTTTGAACCTTTATTCTACACCTTACAGATTGTCATAATAACCTATAACAAATTTATTTAAACTGATCTTATTCTTTTTGAACATCTCAAAAATAATATATATATATATATATATATAATATATATATATATATATATATATATATATATATATATATATATATATATATATATATATTTTGAGATGTTCAAAAAGAAGTAATAGAAGATGACATTTAAATAATAATTTTGTTATAAAAGTATTCAAACTCGATACATGTGCGAGACATTGTTTTGATAAAATCTGGTTCACGATGGGTTTAAAGTAGAGTTGTTTTGGACAAAATAATCTGAATATTATTTATATAATTTGATTTCATCATAAAAAGCACTGTGCTACCCTTAAGTTTTTCCTAATTTTCTCGAAAACGGATGAACCAAATGTAAATGCAATTGTAACATAAGAAGCAGCCTTTTTTCCTTAAGAAGTTTTACATTTGAGATTTTACTGTAAAATAATTAGGGGAGCCAATATTTACAATAGTTTATTTTAACATGGGAATTCCCTATGTCCAGAAATTCAAGAGACACAGTGTATATACATAGAGGGCCAAAAGTACCGCATAAATTCAATTAAAAATTAGGTGTTTGTTTTTTGGAAAAATGCTGGGACACGTCGATTTTAATTTTTGTAGCTATTTATTTGATGCTAAGTTCATGTATATAGGGTGGCCCAAAAACAATTTATGACTACCAACTTCATTTTTTCAAATGGAAACACCTAGTTTTTATTTTATTTTTGGATTCTACTTTAAATTTTAAGTAAGTTTTATGTACCACGTCCTATACCTAAACTGAACAGTTATCGAGAAATACACATAAGAGGGGGTCAAAAGTCCCGCATAAATTTGTTAAAAAGTGAAGGAAATATTTTTCATGAAAATGCTGGAATACGTCAAATATTGTTTTTAGTTATCCATTTTTATCCATTTTTTGACGTAATGCACAGGGTGACCCATGTAGAAGATAAATTTACTTTTTCTTTTTTTTTTGAACCCTAAGTATATTATGACGTTTTTGAGTTCTCTGAGAAACTCTGAACATATTTCATGTAAAATACTTACATCTAAATTCAACAGTGTTCGAGAAAATTACATAAAATAGTAAATAACGATAAAACTATTAATGTAGAAACATATTTTATAATATACCCATGTCGATATTCAATTGTTATTGAACCATTTGTTGTTTATTAAGTATTAAAAAACGTCATAATATACTTGAGGTTCCACAAAAAAAAATGAAAAAGTAAATTTATGTTCTACATGGGTCACCCTGTATACATCTGTGTTACGTCAAAAAATGAATAAAAATGGTACATAAAACTTACCTAAAATTTAAAGCAGAATACAAAAATGAAATAAAAAATAGGTGTTTCCATTTGAAAAAATGAAGTTGGTAGTCATAAATTGTTTTTGAGCCACCCTGTAAACATGAAATTAGCATCAAAAAAATCGCTACAAAAAATTAAAATCGACGTGTCCGAGCGTTTTTCCAAAAAACAAACACCTAATTTTTAATTGAATTTATGCGGTACCTTTGGCCCTCTCTATGTATATATATATATATATATATATATATATATATATATATATATATATATATACACACACAGGGTTATTACAAATGATGTTCATGATTTCAAGTGCACATAAATCTAGTTTTATTTATCATACAAAAAAATAAAATGATTAAATTTTAAGAAAAACTTAAAAAGTTTCATCCCGGGTGCCAAGAATTATAAATGTTCCACATGGGAACCCCTTGTGATACGACAGATGTTAAGCGTGTAATCAAGCTCTTGCGATACTTTGTTAAGAGTGTTCAGGTCGATTGTTTCGATAGCTCTGGTAATCCGTTGTTGGATCTCAGGTATGCTTTCTGGTGGTGTATACACTTTATGTTTGATGTATCCTCACAAGAAAAAATCATAGGGGGTGATGTCCGGAGATCTTGTAGGCCAGTTCAAGAGTGCACCATCACTTGGATCTGCACGGCCGATTCATCTGCCAGGCAGCCGATTTTGAAGTCCAGAATGAAGTTTAGGGATTCTTGTTCTAATTTCGGTAGAAGCCATTCCGTCAACATGTCCAAGATTTATTCCATTTATTGTTTGTCCAACAAAGAAAAAAGGTCCGTACACTTTGTTGTAAATGATAGTACAAGACAAATTAACTTTCGGAGTGTAAGTGCTCGATGTAGGTGTGTGGGTTATCCGAACCCCATATTATGACATTATGTCTGTTCACGGTACCACACAAGAGGGATGTGGCTTCATCACTAAAAACTAAACATTTTACACAGTTTTAATTTTCCGTCAATGCCTACATGTTCTCACAAAAAGAAAGTCTTAGAACTTTGTCCTTTGGTTTTAATGCTTGAACAAGCTGAAGTTTGTAAGGCTTGAAATTTATACGTTTACGTAAATTTTTCCAAACTGTTGGCTGTGGTATACCAAGCTGTTTGCTGCATTTAACAGTAGATTTATGTGGACTATGCGTAAAACTTTCCCTTACCTGCTCTACAGCGTCATTACTTACTTACTTACGGCCTTCCAGTTTATTTCTTTTCACAAATGCACCAATTTCTCTTAAAATTCAAGTACCACTGGCGAATAGGGTGATTGCTAGGAGGATCTTCATTAAATTTGGTTCTCAAGTGACGTTGCACACTAATAACTGATTGGTTGATGCGATAATCCAAAACATAAAATGCATTCCTGTCTTCAAATTCAGCCATTACACAATTGACTTTAACAAACAGCTGATACGTACTTAAATCAATGTAAACAAAACTTTATGAGTTTTTCTTTTCAGTGGTACCAACTAAAATGGCCTTAAAACAGGTTAATCCAGTAATATTTATAATTGAAATCGGGAACATCATTTGTAATAAGCCTGTATATATATATATATATATATATATATATATATATATATATATATATATATATATATATATATATATATCCCAGTACCATCGGCCACTGGTACAACTGGTTTACCTCCTTCCATGGTTAGTATCAAATCGTAACTGATCATAAAGTTTGTTTTAATTTTTGTATATTATGAGACTTAGTGTAAAAAATTATAAATACTAATAGAATTTGTTAAACTAAATTAATATCTATTACAAATTAACTACCCGTACACTTACGCACCGATGCGTTTTTACGCATTATCTTAGTTCACGCCGAAATTAACGTAATTGTCTTGATGTTAATTTACTTCTCTTACTTCTTACCCCGTAGCTCTACGTTCACCATTGGGATTTTGACGTTTATGGAAAATTTTAATGCAATCGTTTGCATATTTTTTGAGATGTTGCGCTCTAAAGGTTCACAAACACAATCACGCACGCAGGCACACGCCCACACACGCATTTTTGACATTTTGAAAAACCACTTTTTTGAGTCTCCACATGGATATTTTTGGTCTCACTCCAATTTAGAACGATGACTATAACTGTCTCTTCAGGCGGGAGAGTTAAAAATACATTAAAGTGTCAGACAACTTTACAAAATATTAATACGCAAAGACTAATCCTACTATAACAATTAGAGAAGTGCATGTGTTTGAATTTTGTTTAATAATTGTGGTCCTGAACAGCTTAAGTTTAGCCTAACGTGCTAAAGCACTCAAGAACAGGATGCACAGGGGGAATTTTGAACTGCTGAAAGATGTTTATGAACTTCTACTTTAAGTTTTTCTATATTATAATTCAGAGAAAAATAGGAAATAGAATGACCTTTCCAGCGTTTATAAACCGTGTAGTGGAATGTCCATTGCGCCCGTTTGGTACGGCAAGTTAACATTTTCAAAGGTGTCCCAAGACGTTATCAAATAATATAATTCAGCAGCACAATAACCACTGTAATTCCGATAGCACAAATATAGGATTGAAACTCAGAAATCCTATTTTGTGAGCAGTTAATTTTAAAGCTGACAGATATTGGTCAACCTATGATAGTTTCCAAGACGTAGCATTTCTTAACGTAGTAACAGAGTCTAACAACTTAAGATCTGAAACTTTCATATCTATAACAGAAAACGATCCACCTCTTTTGACGGATATCGGGTAACATTGTCAGCGTTAAATTTAACAAGAATGTATAATAGAAGAATCACTAATCTACCTGCCAATCCGTCTTAATGCTTCTTTTGAAATGAAGAGAACCATTACGGTACGTATTGGTCTATTATCAAGAAAACTGGAAACCCAATTGATGAGCTAATTAGTTAACCCAACGGAGGTAAGTTGGGCAAATAAACACTTATGCCAAACTTGTAAGTAGTTAAGTAAGCCACAACAACTATTTCACCAGATCGTTCAAATTTATTAACACTAGAACTGCCGCGGCGGTCAAATTGGCCACGTGTCTTATTTAAAATGTTGTTTCTTCGTTATGCTTGGAGTTACGGTGTTGAGGTATTATGACTTTTTCTTGATTTTTATGTACTTTTAGAATATAAAAAACATATTAAGGAAATTAAGCCGTTTTAGAGTTTTTTTTTTGTAGTATTTGCATAACTACCGGAACCGTCATTTTGACCGTTCTAATCAGTTTCGAGGTTGTGTAACAAAAATAATTACAACGTTGAGATAATACAACGTATTTTACAGTTATTGTTGTAATTTTTAGGAGTTTACTTCCAAGTCAGACGTTTAATCGTGTCCGAAGTTATGAATAACTTTCGCTATCCTTACCTACGCGCCCGAGAAATGAAAAATGCAAGTTATAACTTGTTTCTATAGAGATCTATATATTCAAATACTTTGAGATTTCAAATTAGTTGCAAGTGAACATCCTTGTGAGATACTTTTATACTTATTAATTTCGAAGTAAAATAATGTGGTTGTCTCGCGGTTTTACACGACAACATGCTTAAGATTATCTTGCGGACTTGGAAAACTTATCTGAATACGAATCCGAAAAAACAAATAACCACTCCGAAGATGGTGAAAGTGATGAAGCTTTTCCTGTTGATGACAAAAGTAGTGAACAAAGAGAAAAGATCTGATGTCAGCGTAAATAATGTCACTTCTGATTCTTGTACATCTAATGAAATTAGTGATGACATAGAACACCATCCAAAACGACAAAATTACATGCATTTTGTAACGTGCAAAAATCAATATAGGATCGATTGTATAATTTTATCTGGTTACTGTTTCTAAAAGCTACCTTAAATAAGTATCTGTGACTTGAACATTTAGTGATGTGCTTTAAGCTTACTAGTATCTCTTTTCTTTACTATAATGATTAGAATTTCTGTATTTACGGCATTTACTAATGAGTACGATGGATTAAATGGTATAAAACGTTATTGCTATACATTAGACGAAATTTATTTCTCTCTCATATTAACCTTTGTATTTCAAAAGTTTACTCGTTTTTAGTTCCGCTCGTTTAACGTATTAACGCTTTTTGTAGTTATTTAGCATGTACTATAATACAAATTTAATTTCAATTAATACCTATGTCTGATATGTACGTATTTCTGGTGATCGGTATACTTAACTCTGAAAAGCGATCTGTTATTTGGCTAGTTCTAAATAAATACACTGTATAAATAACGGTTTATTCTGACTCTATAGATAAAAGGGTATTGTGATAAAATTGATTTGATAAGAATATTTTTCAAGTTGTAAAATTGTTTTTTGAGGCGTTGGCTTTCTTTTCAAAACCGCCATTGCTGTGGAGGATTTGGAAATTTCCAGAAAATTTTCCTGTTTCTATTTCGTAGATGTTAAGCATAATTTTTTTGGAAAATTTTCACAATATAGTATCGCTTTATTGTGTAGAAGTGGTATAATCGCTATCGAAGGCAGATATGATAGAAATAATTCACTCCATTCGCACATTTAGGTAAGCCGTATCAGATCTTGTTAACCTCGTTGTAATTATAACTTCTCTTTCAGGTTTCAAACACAAAAGAAATTCATAATACTTCTTCGAAGAAATATAGTTAACAATTTGATTAAAGCATTTACATTGACACTCGCATTCGACCTTAGAGGTAACATATTATCACTGAATAGACACTGTTGTAATGCTTTATATTCGTTTTAGCTATTAGAGTTCCATACCATTACGTTAACATACAGTTAAGTTTCCTTATTTACATCAAGTTCATGATTACGTCTGGTTTTGTCTTTATTGATGTAATAAGATTATTTTTGGCTTATTATTTGGATTGTGCTACTAGTGCACTGTAGCCAGCTGTGGTTCATGTACTGGGGATTGCGTGATCGTTGGAGTTACATTTGTATTGAAGCTGGTGAAATCCTGGCTACCTTGAATAAGACATAAGTCTACTTAAGCACAGATCAGCTCTTTTCTGTTTCGCATGTATAAATTGCCTTCAGCAGATTACGATCACCTACAACGAAAGTAAGTACATTTACCTTAATTCTGGTAGAAAGTATTTGACAAACCTTTTTACCCAAGAATGCAACTCGTGCCTAAATTGCCTTCAGCAAGTTACGATTGCCTACAACGAAATTAAATACATTTATATTAATTCTGTCAACGAGTATTGGTTAAACATAATACCTGTAGTGTAAATTCTTCAGCTAATTTCAAAACAATTTCTCTCATGTAGAAATGCTATATGTTAATTAAACCATTATTTAAGATTTTACGCACACTGAACGATCAACAGCTTGAATAATTTTTGTTAAAATTAGTTTTATGTGCCACGCCCGTAAGGAGTTCATGTATAACCTCCAATTTGGGGATAATTAATTTTGTACTCCTGATTATGTGGTCGTGAGCAGTAGCTGTGCTGCAACTTTTATGTTTATACCAGATGTAACTTTTTATGTAGCGTGATATTCAATCATGCCAATGTTAGCGTAAAAGTTCGTGCTAATGTAAATGCTATTTGATAACTCACATATATAATATACACGATTGTTTTATGGATAAGGTTGTTCGGACCAATTTCTTTTTCTAATTTAAATTGCTTAATTACTAATATTCTTTTTATTAGAGATACATTAAGTGGACTGAACAAGCTTTTCTAATTACATTTAGGAATTTGAATAAAAAGGGGTTTGTATTCAGTTTGTTAAACGAAAGGCAAGCCCAATTATTTAATTAATTTTTCTTTCTTGTAAATAACTGATTTAATAGGTTTATTAAAAAGTTACCTAAGATCTTACGTCGGCCGGAAGGGGTATTATTGTTTTGGTATTATAATGATAAATTATAAATCACTGTGGGCGTACGACTTGACCTCGTCAAGTTCATTTTAACTTACATTTCTGTGGTTTTGGGGTTAATATATACACTGTGTATAACTTATTTTATTTATCATTAATATATTTGTATAACTATACCATAACGTTTGGCTTATTGCCTCCTTAGTTGGGAATTTAAGGAGAGAAATAAATTTACGTTTGTTGAGGGAATTGTCACTTAATTACTATTCATATTACTCCCTGTTTCAAAATTTACAGGCTTTCCATTTTCCAAGGAATAAGAAACTGTTTCCTTTTCCTTCTTTCTTTAAAGCTTGTGGCGCCTATTTGGGTTCTTTCCTCATTAACCAAATTCTAAATGTAACCTACTTTATCGATACCTCCAAAAACCCATGCAATTCGAGTGCTCTGCGGTCTTCGAACCGTTTGATTGAGTTTTAGTCGAGCTCACGCATTTCTCCCGTATTGTACCGTGTGGTGGTTAGACATGTGGCAATTTACCTGTGGAGAGTAAACAATCATCCAAATCTAATAATATGTGTAGGAAGTTGTGGAATCAAGTGGACCTTATGTTGGCCGTATAGTTCAAAGAAATGTTGTGCGAAATACTCCGGGACCAACACCTTATGCAAAAAGAAATGTGTATGCTAGCTCTGTCCTAAATGCATTTCGATTGTTTATAGATAACACAACGCTAAAACACATTCAGAAGTGTACTGAAATTGAAGCTAAACGACAACTAGGAGATGATACAAACTGGTCACTGTATCTTCATGAACTTGACGCTTGTCTTGCAATATTGCTAGCTCGTAGTGCTTACGGCGCAAGAATATTACAGCTTGACAGTTTATGATCTGTTACTTGGGAATCGCAATTTTTTCGTGAGACCATGTCACGCAATCTATTTCGTGAAATCGTGATATTTTTAAGATTTGATATTCTATCAACACGAAAAGAACGTCTAGTTAGTGATAAGTTTGATTTGGGGTCCGAAACATGGGATAAATTTATTAGTATCTGTAAGCTTGCTATGTACCAGGAGCACACATTATAGTAGACGAACAACTGTTTCCTACTAAAGCTAGATGCAGATTTACACAATATATAGCGAATAAGTCTGATAAATTTGGTGTAAAACTTTGGCTAGCTGTTGATACGACTTCTAAATATCTCCTGAATGGTGTTCCTTATTTAGAAAAATATGATATGCGTCCAAACAACCAACCCCTTCCAGAATATGTGTTTTAAATTTAATGAAACCTTTCCTAAATATGGGTAGAAATGTTACTACCGCAACTTTTTTACCAGCCAAAGGTTAGCAACAATGCTGGCAAAAAAGAACACAAAAACAGTGGGAACAATAAACCGAGCAAGAAGGAAATTACCAATTTGTATCAAGAATAAAAGGGCATAGTTATATTCTACTACAGTAATGAAAAATGGTAAAAGTACCTTGTCAATGTATCAGGGTAAAGTTAATAAAAATGTCGTATTGCTAAGTACTCTACATCCAACTGTGGCTATAGATAATGGCAAACAGAATAAACTTGAGACAGTGTTGTATTACAATGAAACAACGTTTGGGGGTAGATGTGTTAGACCAAATGGCTAGAAAATATTCTACGAAAGCTGGTTCACGTAGACGGCCAGTTGATTTTACAATGTTTTAGATATTGCCACAATCAACGCCTGGATAGTTTATAAGTCATAGACAGTAAAATAAACATTTTGATTATGTTATTTTATTATTTCCACTCTAGCTGAGGCACTAAGAAAATAGTATTTCCATTCGAAACAAGATTCTCGTGCAAGTACCAGCATATCTGATATAACGAAACCTAAAAAACGTCAGTGCCAACTTACAAAATGCGACAAAAATAAAAATGCTGACAAATATATTTGTGGAAAACGTGGAAGTGTAACAAAGGCTGTTATTTGTTTGAACTGTAGAGCATAATACAAAATGTAAAACTTTACCGAATTCTAAATACATTAAAATCAATTTGATTTTTATTTCATTAAAATGAATATTTACCTAAAATGTGTTTTTTTATGTTTCTTTCTCAATTAAGTGTAAAATATATAAAGAATATTTACAATAGCCGGCGGTGCTAGTGTTAATCCAAACCTACCTAAATCAATATTGGCGGACACTAAGAAGTTTATTAGATTCTAGGAAAGACAGTAGTTAGTAATTGTTGGTTTTTTCATGACAAACTGGAAGTAATAGCATTTGGCCGGTAGTTAGAGCGACCCAGTCTCATCGTCCTTTTTAAGAGTGGGTTGAATATTTGCCAACTTCCATGTTGAACAAAATTACCCAGATGCCATAGATATCGAATAGAGTTTAGACTGGATACCGCCTGGGCCAGTCGCCTTATTGGAGTTAAGTCTACTGATGATCAATTCTAGGAACTTGTATCAAAAATGAATCGGTTTGGTATCGTATAAAGAAGAATGAAAATGTACCAAAGGAATGCATGTCTGCTGTATAATATTTTATTTTAATTACGTCAAAAAACCAGATCTTTAGTAAATAAAATATTAACCTTCGTATTCGACGGTCGCACCACTTTATTTATTATTAACTTCGCCAGTCTGCCACGCCTGAACCTCTCGACTTTTTTTATTTTTCTCCTTCAATAACACATCTACAGACCAAAACTTTTTTTAGACACCTCAACCAAATTTTTATAGCTAGCGGTTCGTTCAATTTAATGAATACAGAAAAAACGCATTTCAAATTAATATATAGATTAAACTATTCTGAATAAGACATTTAAGGTCAACATATACGAACGAAGGCTAACAATAAAATATGACGTAATCGTAAAACAAATTTAAGAAAATTTAATCACATTATAGCATTGGTGTAGGCTTGTGGAGAACAGGTCGCATCAATCAAAGAACGAGACAGGCTGATACGGCATATGACAAGACGAGGTGTTCCGTACCACACCTACGACAGAATGAAAGAGTGAGAAAGCATTTAGAGGAATAAGGAAAGCAATTTACGTGCGCTCAATTTTTCTTATTCTAATGTAAACCGTACATTTTACACTTATAGTACAAGTCATAAATTGGCTTATGCATTACAATTAAAACTATTTGCATTTGTTAATAAAATCATATATAAAAATTACATTGAAGGTTTGCAATATACAAATATTTAAACAGACGTCACAATGAATGAAAAATAGCTTTCCATTTCCGTTAAAACGTTAGTCAGTATTAGAGAGAGAACGCATTCGGAGGAACAAGGAAAGCAATTTACGCGCGACTAATTTTCCTTATTCTAGTGCAAACCGTACATTTTATAATTGAAGTAAAAATAAATTAATAAATTAAAAAAAAATCATATATAAAAATTATATTTAAAGTTTGCAATATATCAATATTTAAGCCGACGAAGAATAGCCTTCCATTTCCGTTAAAACGTTAGTCAGTGTTAGAGAGAGAACACATTCGAGAAACAACATCCCGCGCGCATTCTAAATATAATCGTTCGTTAAAGTTGAATAAATACGTAATTACATTTTTAACATAAATAGAAAGTAATGTTGATAAATATGTAATACTAATAAAGTAATAAATTAGAAAAAGGATTTTGGTGTTATGCATTACAATTAAAACTATTTGCAATTGCTCTAGTTATGAACTGGTCGATGAAAGAGTGAGAACGCATTCGGAGGAACAAGGAAAGCAATTTACGCGCGACTAATTTTTCTTATTGTAATGCAAACCGTACATTTTACAATTAAAATAAAAGTAATAAATTAGAAAAAAAGACAGATGTTACTTATTACTATTAAAACTATTTGGATTTGTAAATAAAATCATATATAAAAATTATATTGAAAGCTCGCAATATATAAATATTTAAACCAATGTCGCAATGAATGAAGAGTAGCTTTCTATTTTGGTTGTAACCTCTTGTTAAAATTGAATGAACACGTAATTAACGCATTTGATAATAAATAGAATGTTGATAAGTACGCTATAAACTAGCATTATATATTCTAAAACAATTAATACTAAAACATTATATAATTGTTAAATGTAATAATGACAACAAAATTACGTAGTTTCTCTCTTGCAAACCAAATGAAAATCCGTCGTGAGACTATAGGTCAACGAAAGAGTGAGAATAATAATATGATTTACATCTTTATCTCTGCTGTTCTCCTCGACAAGACTATACACCCGTGCTTCTTCGGGTCATAATGACCCGAACTCCTGAAATATTAATTAAAACCAAAATAATAACAAGTTTTATACATTTATTAACTTTATTTCTCTAATGCAATGTTTTTTATATGAAACGTAAAAAAAAGAAAACGGAATAAAAAATGTCTAATAATTGATACGATTCCACTACTTCTTACAGTCGGGACAATAATAGGTCACGTGTTCTTCACACAAATATTTTTTACACTTAATGCAGGTCATATTAGTTTTGTTATCACATTTAGAAGGGCTAAATTTTCAGCGTGCTCGTTTGTTTTTGTTGCTAGTTCCAGGAAGAGGTGCGGCAAAATTTTCCACCAATGGTTGTTGAATAGCTGTTAACAATTGCAGCTGCTTGTTCATTACGGGGAAGATGTTTTCTGGACAAAATGTAAGGATTTACCAATTGTTTGCCCAGTTGTTCCAAAAACAGTCTTCTTTTGAACAAAACATTTTTACTCCGGTCTGGATTTATTTCGCACAATAAGACGAAAGCATTATAGGCACTGGTATCTAAAATGTTGTAAAATAAGATTATGGGCCATTGATTTGTTTTTCGTTTGCATATGTATGTACCGATTAGCTGATCTAATGTATCAACTGCTCCTTTTGTAGAATTATAATCAAGTATAGTTTGTGGTTTTTTGTCTTCTCTGTCGCTTATTCCTTTCTGGTTATGAAACGTACTCATTAGAATGACCGTCCTGTATTTTTTTTTGCAAGCTGTTTGAAAAAATGATTAACAATAGATTAACCTGGTATATAGAAACAAAGAATCTCACATCAAAGCATCAAGCCGGTTTTAGGAAACAACTCTCCACCATAGATGAACTAGTATGTCTCGAACACTTTGTACTAAAAAGCTTCTTAAGAAGAAGCCATACTGTTGCTGTTACCTTTGATATACACAAAGCCTACGAGCTTATGTGGAGATATAGTATTATTAATAAACTACATCAGTGGGGCATGAAAGATAACTTACCGCAAACCATAAAAAGTTTTCTGTCGTACCGTAGTTTTTTAGTGCGTTTTGGAAATCAAACTTCAAAAACCCGTGTGTTAGAAAATGGGATTCCTCAAGGGTCTGTCTTTAGTTGTTCATTATTTCTAATAGGAATAAATGATTTAATTACATCAATCAAATTTCCAATCCGCAAATGTCTATACGTAGACGACTTAATCATTTTTTATGAAAACCATTCAATGGAGAACATACAAACAAGTCTAAATAAAGCAATCACCGAAATAGAAAAAAGTAGAGAGTTTACAGCTATCTGTAAGCAAAACCTCTGCGATCCATTTCTGCAGGCTAAGACACCAGCACGATGATTCAAAATTAGTTTTAAAATGTACTACTATACCTTTCCTAGGAATTATTTTGGAAGAAAGTATGTATTTAACAGAGACATCTGAACATATTTGGCTCAATATCACAACGAAGATTAATACTTTATAAGATGTATGAGCAGTATAGCCTGGGGCTCAGATAGACAGGTATTAATACAATTATACAAAGCATGTGTGTTATCTATAATAGAATCCGGTAGCATAGTTTACTCGTCTGCAAGAATAACACCTTTGCGACATCTTGACTTTATTCAAACGCAAGGAGTTCGGATGGCAACTGGTGCTTTCCGTACGAGCCCTTTACTCCCAATATTTGAAGACGCAGCAATTCTACCATTAAGCACTAGAAGACAAATCCAACATTATGTAACTACATTATCGAAATAAACGTATCACCCAAAAACTTAAATTACCAAATATTAAATGACAAAAAAACTATCACCGAATTCCAAAAACGGCCAACCGTAAACAGACTCACAATTATCAGAGGATTGGAGCTAATCTCCGACCTACAAATTGAAATACCTTCACTGTTAATTTATCTACACGGAGCCTGAAATACCTCCCTGGATTAACTTAAAGCAAAATTTATCCTACATCTTGCATCAATGGAAAAGAAACAACTCTACCACCACAGTACCGAATGCGAGCCAGACGAATAATGCAAACACACTCACAGGCTAAAACAACATATACAGACGCCGCTAAGATCTTAACTGGAACCGGGAGCGCAATATGTTTTAACAGAGAATGCCATAGTTGGTCAAATAATCACATAAGTAGTATACATACCCTCGAATTATATGCCATTTGGCCATCTCTACTTTCGTTCAGACTCCAACAAGATAAAGAGCATTTGCACTGTCTTTTTTGGTTCATTACTAGCGATCCAACACCAAACCAATCAACAAAATGATTTATTAAACATGATCAGAGGACAACTCAACTACCTGGAATCTAATGAAAGGAAAAACATCTACCTACTGTGGGTTCCGGGACATGTCGACATTCATGGAAATACATGTGCAGATAAATCAGCAAAACAAGCTGCCAATCTGGCTATAATTGACGAAATGAACGTTACACAAAACGACCTAAATACTTTTTTAAAAATCAAAATTATGGTACAATGGCATGACACCTGGAGGGAAAAACATGTTGCATTAAATCAAGAAAGGCCACCTATCTGGCGTAACTAGTGTAACTTAAATAGAAAAGAAAAAGTAATTATGACAAGACTCCGAATTGGGCACACAAACATCACGCACTTACACCTATTAGGAAAATCACCACAAGAGACACGTAGAAATTGTAACAAAAATATAACATTAGAACACATATTTATCCACTGCCGACAGTATCATGAAAATCGGAAACGTTTGCAACTTGGCAACCGAATAGAAGAGATAGTAACTAGTGAACTAGAAAATACAAGGAACATACTATAATTCTTGAGAGAAACGAGACTATATAACAGAATATAATTGCTAAACGAAGAACAAAGGCACAAAACCATACTAGCTGACGCCTTAACACTCAAACTAATAATAACAATAATAATAATAGTAATATAATAATAATAATAACACCTAGGGGTTGGACTACCTACTAGGCGCATCCCCAGGTGGCGGATAGGGGAACGGCATTGCAAATGATCGTTAGCGATGCAAAATCAGCACCTAAATATGTGCTGATGGCTAAACGGTCACTGGTAGCACTTAGAATACGGGGTCGCGGACCAGTTCACGTGGGGCCTCGTAACTAGCGAGGACAGGGATGGCAACCCTGCGTCCCTTAAGCTGGAAGTTTACTTTACCTATACTAGTCTTGGGTAGCTTCCCTTACTTCAATTTTTTCCTGTCGGAGTTCCCTAGCTCCACCTTTTCACATCTTCAAAGTCTCAGCAAAATGTGAGAGATCTATTCTTTTTTCTTTTACTCATCCCAGGACATGCGCCGTCAGAGGCGTATACAGGAGTGGCAAACCCGGTACATCCTAGCTGGGGACGGCTGAGAACTAGTGTTTCTATGAACCGGAACTGCATGATGACTTAACAGGGCGTGGCTAGGAACTCGTATATGTAGTGTGTGTGTATGGTAAGATGTATGTAGTATGTGTATTGTATGTGTATGTGTGTGTGTGTGTATGTGTATGTGTGTATGTGTTGTATGTGTAGTGTATGTGTATGTGTAGTGTATGTGTAGTGTATGTAGTATATGTGTATGTGTGTGTATGTGTATGTGTAGTTGTGTAGTATGTGATGTGTATGTATGTGTATGTGTATGTGTATGTGTAGTGTATGTGTAATGTATATGTGATGTGTT
Organism: Vesta saturnalis; assembly: GCA_036346205.1. NCBI lineage: Eukaryota > Metazoa > Arthropoda > Insecta > Coleoptera > Lampyridae > Vesta > Vesta saturnalis. The sequence goes on along the minus strand of JARFJB010000502.1, from coordinate 1,573,626 downwards.
GTGTTGTATGTTGTAGTGTATGTATGTGTATGTGTGTATGTGTATGTGTATGTGTAGTGTATGTATGTAGTATGTCGATGTATGTGTAGTGTATGTAGTGTATGTGTATGTGATATGTGTATGTGTATGTGTATATGTATAGTAGTGTGTATGTATGTATGTGTATGTGTATGTGTATGTGTGATGTGTATGTAGTATGTATGTGTATGTGTGTATGTGTATGTGTATGTAGTATGATGTGTATGTGTATGTGTATGTGTTGTACTGTATGTGTATGTGTATGTGTATGTTGTGTATGTATGTGTAATGATGTGTATTGTAGTATGTTTGTGTAGTGATGTATGTGTATGTGTGTATGTGTATGTGTTGATGATGTGTATGTTATGTGTATGTGTAGTGATGTGTATGTTGTGATATTATGTGTATGTGTATGTGTGTATGATATGTGTATGTGTATGTGTATGTATGTTATGTGTATGTGTATATTGTGTATGTGTATGTGTATGTGTGTATGTATGTGTATGTATGTGTATGTGTATGTATGTGTATGTGTATGTGTATGTGTTGTATGTGTATGTGTATGTGTTGTGTATGTGATGTGTATGTGTATGTTGTGTGTGTATGTGTATAGTATGTGTATGTGTATGTATGTGTGTGTGTGATGTGTATGCATGCATGTGATGTGTATGTGTATGTGTATGTGTATGTGTATGTATGCATGTATGTGTATGTCGTATGTGTATGTGTATGTGTATGTGTATGTGTGTATGTGTATGTGTATGTGTAGTGTGTGTGTATGTGTGTGTATGTGTGTGTAGTGTAGTGTGTTGTGTATGTGTATGATGTGTATGTGTGTAGTGTATGTATGTGTATAGTGTGATGTGTGTATGTGTGTGTATGTATGTGTATGTAGTATGTGTATGTGTTATGTGTATGTGTATGGTATGTGGTGATGTGATGTGTATGGTATGTGTATGTATGTGTATGTGTAGTGTGTATGTGTAGTGTACGTATGTGTATGTAGTGATGTGTATGTGTATGTGTATGTGTATGTGTGTGTATGTGTATGTGTATGTGATGTATGTGTATGTGTAGTGTGTATGTGTGTGTATGTGTTGTATGTGTGTGTATGTGTATGTGTATGTGTATGTGTATGTTGTATGTATGTTATGTGTGTGTGTATGTGTATGTATGTGTATGTGTATGTGTATGTGTATGTTGTAGTAGTGTGTATGTGTATGTGTATGTGTTGTGTATGTGTGTAGTGTGTATGTGTATGTGTATGTGTATGTTGTATGTGTATGTGTATGTATGTGATGTGTATGTGTATGTATGTGATGTGTATGTATGTGTATGTGTGATGTGTATGCGTGTATGTGTATGTGTATGTGTAGTGTAGTGTATGTGTAGTGTAGTGTACGTGTACGTGTACGTGTATGTGCAGTGTACGTGTACGTCATGTACGTGTACGTGTCATCGTGTACGTATGTGTATGTAGTGTACGTGCATGTCGTGTAGCTGTAGCGTGTAGTGTAGTATGTGAGTGATGTATGTGTGTGTGTGTGTGTATGTGTATTGTAGTGTGTGTGTGTATGTGTATGTGTGTGTACGTGTATGTGTGCATGTGTATGGTGTACGTATGTACGTGTACGTGTACGTGTAGTGTACGTGTAGTGTACGTGTACGTGTACGTGTGCAGTCGTGTATGCGTACGTACGTGCGTATGTGCGTACGTGTACGCTGTACGTGTGCGTGTACGTGTACGTGTACGTGTGACGTACGTGTCGTGTTGTATGCGTGTGCGTGTGCGTGTGCGTGTCGCGTGTGTCGTGTGCGTGTGCGTGTGCGTGTGCGTGTGCGTGCGTGTCGTGTGCGTGCGTGTGCGTGTGCGTGTCGTGTGTGCGTGTGCGTGCGTGTGCGTGTGCGGTGCGGTGCGTGCGCGTGCGCGTGCGCGTCGCGTAGCGATGCGTATGCGTATGCGTATGCGTATGCGTATGCGTATGCGTATGCGTGCGTATGCGTAGCGTATGCGTATGCGTATGCGTATGCGTATGCGTATGCGTATGCGTATGTGTATGTGTCGTCGTGTACGTGTCGTGTACGTGTCGTGTACGTGTACGTGTACGTGCAAGTGTCTGTGTATGTGTGTCGTGTGCGTACGTGTACGTGTACGTGTACGTGTACGTGTACGTGTTTGTGTATGCGTGTGCGTGTGCGTGTGCGTGTGCGTGTGCGTGTGCGTGTGCGTGTGCGTGTGCGTGTGCGTGTGCGTGTGCGTGTGCGTGGCGTGTGCGTGTGCGTGCGTGCGCGTGCGCGTGCGCGTGCGCGTGCGTATGCGTATGCGTATGCGTATGCGTATGCGTATGCGTATGCGTATGCGTATGCGTATGTGTATGGTAGTGTGTACGTTGCGTGTATCGTGTACGTGTACGTGTACGTGTACGTGTACGTGCAATGTGACGTGTACGTGTTCGTGTACGTGTACGTGTACGTGTACTGTATGTGTATGTATGTGTACGTGTACGTGTACTTGTATGTGTATACGTATGTGTACGTGTATGCGTATGCGTATGCGTATGCGTATGCGTATGCGTATGCGTATGCGTATGCGTATGTATGTGTACGTGTACGTGTACGTGTACGTGTACGTGTACGAGTACGTGTACGTGTAAGTGTACGTGTATGTGTACGTGTACATGTACGTGTACGTGTACTTGTATGTGTATATGTATGTGTACGTGTATGTGTATGTGTATGTGTATTGTAAGTGTATGTGTCTAAGTACGTATAAGATATAGATTCAATGTTCGAGTTCTGGTACAATCTATTCACTCTATCAATAAGTTTAATTGCGCGTCATGTTTTGAAATATGTCGCGTGTACTTTAATGGTCCTCTCATACACTTATATCAAAATGTACTATTAAATGATTGAGACATGATTGAGTTATATTAGGTAGAGTTTCCCTTTTTTTTCGTTGCGGTGGTCGTCATCATTTATACCTTGGGGATTGGGGTTATGCTAGAATATATAGAGCATTGTCGAGGAGCCCTTAGAATTCCTCTGGAGGGTTGTTTAATCGTTGTAGTATGAGAACTGGGAGATGTTTAAATTTGGTTATGGGTTTTCGTGGTAGTTTGGGATTGTTGGAGATTAATATTTGTAGTATTCGTTTGGTTGGGATTCTGTCACCGTATACCCTGCTGTGAGAACATTTGGCTTGTAGTATTACTGCCAGTTATTGGTTGAATGTTGGCGTGTTGTATGGTGACAAGAAGGTCGATTCTATTCAATTCAATTAAATACAGTTTATTCATATTATGGTACAATTATTGAATATGGGAATATTAATAATTTCAATAGACTGCTCAGGCAAGGTTCCCTCTTCCACCGGTTGGTTACATAGTTTTTGCGATATAATTACATCTCATATTTCATAAGTTTATAACATGTTATACTTAATGTCTAGTGCAAAAAAATAAATAAAAACAACATGTATAATTTGGTTTACTTTACTTAATTTAGTAGTATTTCATTTATTCTATGAGAATGGTTGTGGGCGGGATTCGTGGGTAGGTGGGTGGTGTTTCTTTAGAAGCAGGTGGGCCGGTCCCTCTGAGGACGAAAATGGATCGCGATCCCGGAAGTCGGTATAGCTTCTTGTTTGTGTTACCTGTAGTGAATATAAAATATTATTAGTATTATTAATATTGCGCTGTTAATTGAATTTTATTGTGTTGTGTAAGTGATGGTTTGATGAGAATTTTGAGTAGCGAGTGGTAGATTGCGTTAGTATGTAAAATCTAATGTATTGATAATGTTAGCTATACATATCCCGACATCCGGAGGTCTTTACATGAAAAGGGCAAACACCTCCTAACCGTGTGTGAGGATTACGGGCCACAGTTCAGTCGCAGTTTGTGCCGAATCTAAGGTCGCTGCCACCCGTTGGATGACAGGTAGGACCTTAGCCATATCTAAGCCTCCGACGAAGCCGAGAACAGCGTCGAATCCTAAAGCGGATAAACAGGGCTTTTTTACATCTGCAGCTTTCACCGAATCTGGTACTTCAGCCATCTAGCTACCGCTCGCCGTCGTTTTGGCGTAACTAACGCCGGTTCAGTGAGGGTGCCCCTGTGGGGGGTGTCCTCTTCTGCCGCTGTTTAGGTGGATCTGCCGTCTCTTTCCGCTGCGGGAGACGTGTGTATCTCGGCAAACACCTGAAATTGACCGAATGAGCACAGCGTGCCACCGCTCTACAGTAACGCTGTGCGTGAAGGAATCCTGGCACTGGTGGCACTTGTGACATTGACCGATGCCTGGTCTCCGCCTCAAGTCTTCAATGGAGACATGTAGGCGAGCCACGTACTCCACCAGCCGGATCTTCATAAGGTCCTCTTCGGTTGGTAACTGGACCAGCAGAAGCGGGATCGGTCTGCCTTGTTCCTTCATTCTGAAGAAAGATCTTATTTCAATGTCATTAGAAGGTCGTTCCTCATGCCGCTTAAATTTCGATCCAAGGAGAAAATCCATGATGTGTGCCCGTCGCACTAAGCTCCGCCCATAAGGCGTACCGAGCACGGTAACAAACTATTTGATTCTGCAAAGTTACTGTAATATGTGATATAATTAACAAGGCCATTATCACATGACCTACTGGTACTCTGTTGCGCTACTTTGTACTTTGATTCAAATAAGTGCATTTAATAAATCAACTAGAAGCCAGATGCTCTTATTATTGTTCCTTACCTAAACTGCACTAAGAAGGTCTAATTATTGTAGAAACGATTTTATTCTTTAACGATTTGAACTTATTATATACAGTTTTTAAAAAAGTAAACTATACACAATAGAACTGTAATTTCTTAGGATCAAGTAATTTTCTATAAAATTCTATATAGATATTTTCAAAGAGAGATGAGTGTTATCTTTGTTAAGTTAAATTCATACATTTTTTTTGAACAGTTTCAAGTTCCCTTGAGCACTGATCCGTTGCACAACCCAAATCACTAACTCTTGTTTCAATAGGTGAGCAATACATTCTTTTTAAAAGGTTAAAATTAAAACTGTAACACTCTAAACTTAAACAGTAAGTACCCCAAATTTTGAAGTACTTGGATTATATGTTTTTTACATTCTCATACGCTATACGAAGTATTGTAAAAGGAAGGTATCGCGATCTTGAAAAAATTCGATCTCGTGGTTTTGACGGATCTTTACGTTTTGAGAGTCTCTGAACCCATTTTGACCGCTCTGTGTGTGGGTGTCCGTATGTGTGCGTGTGTGTGTCCGTATGTGTGTGTGTGTGTGTGTGTGTGTGTGTTGTGAGTGCGTGCGTGGGTGCTTGCGTACGTGCGATACACAATAGCTATTTGAGCGCAAAGTGATACATTGCCGCTCTGAGCGAGAAGTGTGACGCCCGATACGAGCTGGAGCGCGGATATCTCGCGAGAGCGGCAATGTCACTTGGTGCTCGAATTACACACATGATTTCAAAACGTGAGCATCACTCTTCTCTACACATGTGTTTTCGTAAGAATGTTTGTTAAAAACTGTATTTTCGTAATGAACGTATTATAAAAGAGGTAGCATAATTATCCTAAAAAAAAGGTTACATTTCTTTTAATTTCCATTTTGTAGGTTGGAAGGTCGTGTGTTGTTCCACACCAAATATTTATTGTACCATAACGATTTTAACATCACGCGCTGGGCACAAAATTGTCGACATCTGTCAAATACCTCTCAACGGATACTTTTGTCAAACGTCGCAGAAACACTAGACGTTTTTTTATTAAGGTTTCTATGGTAACTTCTTTTGGAAAGGTAAATTTGTACTTTACGCTTGGTTGTAGAAAAAATCATTTGCGTCAGGGTTAGTATTATAGACTCGGTTAGGTCAGAAAAATCACGAAACTAAAACAAACACGGTCAGAGATTTTTGTGTGGCTTATGCAGTAGAACGAGGATGGATAAGGTGGTGAATGAGTTCAGCATACAAAATTAACAATCTGTGTGAATAAGAAGGTTTCGTTGGTTTGGTTCCATTCATAAAATTAAACAGGGACGATTGACAAGACAGATATGTGTGGATAAAGTTAGGAATAGGACAAAACGTGTGTACCTCAAAAGTTGTGGTTGAATGCAGTAGAAAGTATGATAAACAAAAGGAAGATAATGAGACTTGTAATACAAACACGTGTCATAATCAGAGCATGAATCACGTGAAGGCGGGCGACATATGCAAAAATGCATCATGGATATGTTTGTTTGTTTATTAATCGTTGATAAATATTGCTATTTATACATTTATCAAGATTACATAAATAGCATCTCAACTTCCGAAGCAACAACAATCTCGACCGAAAATGAAACATTTAATCTTACTTGGATAATTCACTACAGTCTTTGCCTCTTTTGTAAGTATATTAGAGTAAGTAACGCAGTAACTTATATTGAATTTTATAGGCATTGGAGTGCGGCAAGGATTTAGTAAACTCCTGGGACAAATTGATAGAACCATATAAACATGAATGCGTTATCGAAAGTCGTGCTGTTGAGGATGACGTATTCCTACAGATCATGCAACTAAATGTTACGCCAAATGTATGTTTGTAAGATTAGGTTTTTATAATGGTGAAACTGGAAAATTTAATATTGATATGTTGTTGGAAAAGTTTATCGGATTAAGCCCTGAAATTGCTGACCATTGTTATAACAAACATGTTGTGGAAGGAGATGATTGTAATAAAGTATTTACTGCTATTGTCTGTGCACTTAAGAAAATAGTAAAGATTGAGAAATCTATTGTACAAAACGTAAAATAAATAAAAACAAGTAAAATTATGTTACTTTTTGTGTATTGTTTTGTTGTACAACTGAATTTTCTTTCCAACAGTTGGGCGACAGAGTCAGAGGACTTCAACATGTGTAAAATTGAAATGCATTAGCCTATATGAATAGCAGTACGAGACAGGGCAATTTTTTAATTTATGATAATACGTTTTTGGTTATTTTTTTTAACACAGAGATATAGAGATATGTTTAATTAACATAATGCCGTCACGTTGGAGTACAAATTTGTAATAAAACGAACCCCACAATGGAGAGCCAAACTTGTAATGGAACTTCCTCGTTAAAAGAAAGTAAATTCAAACTTAAAGTGATACTTTCTTTAATTTTGTTACAAGGAAATATTAATGAAATTTAATTAAGTAATCCATACAGCAATTTATTAGAGTAATAAATTATAATAATTATTTTCCAAGGCTACTCTTTAATGTATCATGTTGTTATAAATTACATTCAATATAAATTGTTAAACTTTGACAAACAACAACAATTCAATGGTCCTTAATTTATATTCAGTAAGCTCAAAATTTATCTCCGATATCGACTATTGATACCGATTTATTGGTAGTCTTTTTTTTTAAATCAATGCACCAATACAACTAATTGTAATTGTAATTAGTATTAATTTGCTTCTAAATCATTTAATATAATAATAGTTGAAGGTAGATCAATCGAGCTGATATAATAAATATTGCAGAAAATTTGTCTCAGTTTAATTAAACTCTGACCTTTAGCTTTATATTGACCTTCTTTTAAATTTTCGGTCAAATTTAGAAAATTTGTATGCCACAATCAATTTAAGTACAATTGAGAGCTTTAACACAATTGAGTCCATCTAAATATTTCTTGTCACTTAATATCGTGGTACTTAATTTGCATTAAACTGGTTCAAATCCACTTAACTAATTTAAGTTAAACAGTAAATATAAACGTAACAAATTTATTCTATAACGTCACAGGCGTAACTAATTTCTGCTATACTTTATCCAAGTACATAATTATAACATATAGATTAAATGGTCGAGTTCTGGTACAATCTATTTACTCCATTAATAAGTTTAATGAATAGTATTAAAAGAAAATCACTTATACTTTCAGCACGCGACCATTGACTATTCCAACAAAACATAAAACCATAGATTGGAACAATAATCTACTGTTCGATTTCCTTTTAGTTCAGGCTGTTCCAACAAGTTCCAAAGTAATTGTGGTACAACAGTGTTTCGATCACCTTGAACTACAATTGGTTTCTCGACAAACCAATTTATTTTCCTTTCAGTACTTCAACACTTACTCTTACTCGAGTCACCATCAGCTGTTTTCTTTCATACACAAACATGTTATGGTATGTTTGAACTACGCTATTTTGGAATGCTATCCCAGTTTAGGATGCAATTAATTAGAACGTTTACATTCACCTACTAGTTTGTTAAATTCCAAGCTTAAATGCGGTTTAGCAAATCATTTGGCCTTTCGGTTATAAACAAGTAATTGTGGACCAGATCTATTCATGATTTACTTTTATATTATAAGGATAAAAGTAAATTATTTTATTTATTACATCCCTTAAAGAAAGGCGAGCATAGAACACTCCTTTTTTAATATATGCTAGTTCAACTTATGCACCATACACGCTTACAATTTTAACCAAATCTCATAATTTAACACTTTGGTCTTTTAACTCCGGAATATGATCACAAATAGATTTTTGCTGACACGAACTTTCAATTTTAATATTTCAAACTTTTTATAATTTCTAATTACAATAATAAAAATGGCCTAAACACTTAAAGTTTCAACATTTCGGCATTGACTCACTAATGACAACTCAAAAATGGCTCACTGTCTGATTTGTGACCGTCTCGCGGCAATATTAAATACAGACTTACCTAGCCCTCGTTATGTAGTCCTATTTATAACTTTTTCTGTTGTATTTAATATAAATTTTGGCGATAATTGGCGTCTCCATTTTGTGTCCGTCAAACATAAGTTACAGTTTGATCAGTGACGGTTCGTTATCTTTTATAAATCCTGAATTGAATGTTAATTTATTTTTAATATAAGCATTACTTTATACTTCGCTTTAATAGTTCTGAATGTTAAATTGCAATATTATTTTGGGCTTGCATATACGATTCATGTTATCTTTATACAAAGTGTTTTAACTTATTTGCAATTTATTTTCAACCCCTATCAGTGATGTATCTTATTTCTTAAATATCTGTACTTTTGTTACGTGATACATATCCATAAATGAATATTGTTAACTAATTTAATGAATCTTATACTTTTTGAGTCAACAACAATAGTACTGAACAAATAAACACAAACTTATCTCACATAAACTCAATCAAATAATTCTGAATTCAGACTGACAAAAACCAAGAAAATGTACTCTATCTAAATGTTTCACCTCAACATGGGTTTTGTGAGGGACGGTTTTGTCACTAAAAGTTTCCGTAAACATTGTAATTGAACTTGTAGCGAGATTACAACAAAATTTCAATCTTGACGTTTTTATTTATTCTTAAGTCAAACATATGGAAGCAGTGGTAAAAATTTGCATGAAAACAACATTCCCAAACAACTTATTAGACACACATAGAAGATAAAGTTACAGAAACTAATTTTCTACGTTAAGAAAATATCAATATGTTCACCACGTAAACACAAAAGCTGCAGTTCACTGTTATAAAAATTAAGAATATATTAAACAAGTTGCAACAGAAGTTTGATAATCGAAAAATAGAGGTGAGCTCACTCCTTTACTGCAAGGAAGGAAAGAGTGATTGTATAGTGATCACAATAAAAAAACTTCAAGTAATTATATTGTACTTAGTAAAGTTTCTAAAACTAACTAATAATGAAATGAAATGTAATATGTACAGTAAAATAGCATAAAATATAACAATATGTTAAGCAAAAGAGTACCAATAAAAAAACTCAAAAGACCTATCATAAGGTAAAATAATTACCAATAGCTACTAGTAAAGGATTAATACGCATACTGTCTGTGTGTCTGTGCGACTGTCTATGCGTCTGTGTGTCTGTGTGACTGTGTGTTCATCTGCATGTGTGTTTGTGTGTCTGTGTGTCTGTGTGTCTGTGTGTCTGTATGTCTGTGTGTCTGTGTGTCTGTGTGTCTGTGTGTCTGTGTGTCTGTGTGTCTGTGTGTCTGTGTGTCTGTGTGTCTGTGTGTCTGTGCGCCTGTGTGCCTGTGTGTCTGTGTGTCTGTGTGTCTGTGTGTCTGTGTGTCTGTGTGTCTGTGTGTCTGTGTGTCTGTGTGTCTGTGTGTCTGTGTGGTTGTGTGTCTGTGTCTGTGTGTCTGTGTGTCTGTGTGTCTGTGTGTCTTGCTTGTGTCTGTGTGTATGTGTGTCTCTGTGTCTGTGTGTCTGTGTGTCTGTGTCTCTGTGTCTGTGTGTCTGTGTGTCTGTGTCTCTGTATGTCTGTGTGTCTGTGTCGTGTGTCTGTGTGTCTGTGTGTCTGTGTCTGTGTGCTGTGTGTCTGTGTGTCTGTGTGTCTGTGTGTCTGTGTGTCTGTGTGTCTGTGTGTCTGTGTGTCTGTGTGTCTGTGTGTGTCTGTGTGTCTGTGTGTCTGTGTGTCGTGTCTGTGTGTCTGTGTGTCTGTGTGTCTGTGTGTCTGTGTGTCTGTGTGTCTGTGTGTCTGTGTGTCTGTGTGTGTCTGTGTGTCTGTGTCTGTGTCTGTGTGTCTGTGTCTGTCTGTGTGTCTGTGTGTCTGTGTCTGTGTGTCTGTGTGTCTGTGTGTCTGTGTCTGTGTGTCTGTGTGTCTGTGTATCTGTGTGTCTGTGTGTCTGTGTGTCTGTGTGTCTGTGTGTCTGTGTGTGTCTGTGTGTCTGTGTGTCTGTGTGTCTGTGTGTCTGTGTGTCTGTGTGTCTGTGTGTCTGTGTGTCTGTGTCTGTGTCTGTGTGTCTGTGTGTCTGTGTGTCTGTGTGTCTGTGTGTCTGTGTGTCTGTGTGTCTGTGTGTCTTGTGTCGTGTCTGTGTGCCTGTGTGTCTGTGTGTCTGTGTGTCTGTGTGTCTGTGTGTCTGTGTGTCTGTGTGTCTGTGTGTGTCTGTGTGTCTGTGTGTCTGTGTGTCTGTGTGTCTGTGTGTCTGTGTGTCTGTGTGTCTGTGTGTCTGTGTGTCTGTGTGTCTGTGTGTCTGTGTGTCTGTGTGTCTGTGTGTCTGTGTGTCTGTGTGTCTGTGTGACTGTGTGTCTGTGTGTCTGTGTATCTGTGTGTCTGTGTTGTGCTGCGTGTCTGCGTGTCTGCGTGTCTGCGTGTCAGTGTGTCTGTGTCTGTGTGTCTGTGTGTCTGTGTGTCTGCGTGTCTGCGTGTCTGCGTGTCTGCGTGTCTGCGTGTCTGCGTGTCTGCGTGTCTGCGTGTCTGCGTGTCTGCGTGTCTGCGTGTCTGCGTGTCTGCGTGTCTGCGTGTCTGCGTGTCTGCGTGTCTGCGTGTCTGCGTGTCTGCGTGTCTGCGTGTCTGCGTGTCTGCGTGTCTGCGTGTCTGCGTGTCTGCGTGTCTGCGTGTCTGCGTGTCTGCGTGTCTGCGTGTCTGCGTGTCTGCGTGTCTGTGTGTGTGTGTGTCTGCGTGTCTGCGTGTCTGCGTGTCTGCGTGTCTGCGTGTCTGCGTGTCTGCGTGTCTGCGTGTCTGTGTGTGTGTGTGTCTGTGTGTCTGTGTGTATGCGTGTCTGCGTGTCTGCGTGTCTGCGTGTCTGCGTGTCTGCGTGTCTTATTGGATACGTGTAAAATTTAGTTTGTAAATGTATGGTCTTTAAGTTACGACTCCTCCTGTAGGTTGTTGGAAAATGGCAACATTGCCATTAAAAATCGTTTTAAATTTAAAACGTTTCAAACATGTGACTACTTTAAAATTTTTGGATTGGTGAAAACAATCAGGCTATTAGTTTTTTTGGTTTTCTGGTACCTTCAGAGAAGAAGGAAAACGTCATTTTGACAAAAAGAAATTGAATGCGTAGTTAGAAGCACATGTAAGATTTGGAAAGTTTTCCTTAAAAATTTGATTGAATTTTTCAAGTAAAATTTTAACACAGCCTGTTGCTGGATTTGACCTTTTCCATATAAATAGATCCTGTTGGGATTTCGAATTTGAGTTCGGCTTTAATTTTTGTTTCTACTACACCTTAGCTTCATTCAAGAGGTAAGCTACTCACTTTCTTTTCTTATTTACTAGACATAGCTTTGAAATGCATGCGTACATGTTTTGAAATTTTACTACAGCATAAAGATCATATTTTATAAAATTTGGGTATCGATTTAAAATTCTAACACTGTTATCTTATATAGGTTCTTTTTGGTCCTTTACACATTCACTCAAGATTAACATATCTCGCGCTTCCATAGGGAATAATTAAACCGTTTCTGACAGCACAATTGGATACCACTCCTCCGAGGTGTGACATATTAGTTATGGATCTTCGAACCTGAATTGAAACAGTTTATGATTACTCCTTCTCCTAGTATATTCCGCATTAACTGAAGAAATATACGTTGCACCTACGACTAGTTTCGGATAAGTATTATTGTTACACGCACACAAAATTTACCTATGGTGAGTGACTTTTGTTAGCTTTTCTACATAACGAGGCTCTCGTTATCTGTACTTTACTGAAATTCTTATAACAATTACATTACTGTGCTTGCTACTTTTATTAGTGTGTTTGCGCAATTATCTTAATCCTGAAATTAATGCTTATACTTTACTGTGAAACATTTTCTTAGTAATCGAGAGTAATACTATACACTTGTATCTGTAAAAGATAATTTGGGTTATTCCAAAGTTTCGCTTATACTTACATTTAACTTTGCAATAGAATTTGTATTTTATCTATCAATTTCTAGCTTTTCTTATGTACTAGCTTTATTCTGATAACTAACCGTAGTTGTTCAACTGTTAGAACTACCTGTGTTTACTATACATGCAATCAGCTGTTTAGTTGGCTGAATGCTACTAGTTGAGTTTAAATATACAATGTATGTCAAAAAATTATGCGATCTGCTGGGGTTTCAATTACTGTGTAAATAAAATTGTATATTTATTTATTATCATTGGGGTTGTATACCATTTGTTATTTTTTTTTCTGAATTTCCTAAACGCTTCATGCTTATTATTTTATCTGTAATGCTCATAGTAATTTTACTGAAGAATATTTTGTGCTTGCATAATTAAACAACAGGATAGACATCTAGTGCTAATTTTCGCTTTGTATTTGGGGTTTATTTGCGTCCGGTTGATTGGAAACTGATAAATTAGACCAACAGAGAGCTCTTCGTGGAATATCGGTATACAAGAATTCAAATTCGGATAATTATAGATATATGTTTGGGTATTCTTTTCTTTTAGGGTCAACACTAGATGCCGAACCGTATTGTGTCTGAGTATGTAAATTTTAAGTAATTCATAGTTTTGTTTTAGTTTTGGTGGAAAGGCAAGTTGATTACTGCTGGTTTATTTCATAGATATATTGTCTCTGATGTATATTGATTAATGTATTGGGAATATTTCCTGATAGAATTGTATTTAGGTCTGCGAGTTGGCGCTCTATAAAAATGTTTTTGTGTTAGATATTTACGAAAATATAATTATTATTATAACATTTATACTATTTTACGTTGGGGTATATTAAATAAGTGGTGTTAAACAATCGTAAGTTATTTCGTTAACCCGGTGATCTACGATCAACTTCCTAGCCAGTCCTTTGTCAGTGTGGACTTAGTTCACCATTTTCTTTTAGCTTCTATTTTGTCCTATGTGGCCGTAGCCCTTTTCTTGATAGAGGGCGATATAAAATTAAATGTGGTGCCCTTTTAAATTATATGTATCTCTTTTCTCCTGCCAAAACGCCCATGCATCCAAGTGCTTAACCGACCGACTGAGCTTCCGGCTAATTCCTTATTCAATGTTACAGCACCTTGGCCACAATTTCTACCAATATCCCTTTGTGCACGTAACAGCGTGTCTGTGTGTCTGTGTGTCTGTGTGTCTGTGTGTCTGTGTGTCTGTGTGTCTGTGTGTCTGTGTGTCTGTGTGTCTGTGTGTCTGTGTGTCTGTGTGTCTGTGTGTCTGTGTGTCTGTGTGTCTGTGTGTCTGTGTGTCTGTGTGTCTGTGTGTCTGTGTGTCTGTGTGTCTGTGTGTCTGAGTCTGTGTGTCTGTGTGTCTGTGTGTCTGTGTGTCTGTGTGTCTGTGTGTCTGTGTGTCTGTGGGTCTGTGTGCCTGTGTGCTGTGTGTCTGTGTGTCTGTGTGTCTGTGTGTCTGTGTGTCTGTGTGTCTGTGTGTCTGTGTGTCTGTGTGTCTGTGTGTCTGTGTGTCTGTGTGTCTGTGTGTCTGTGTGTCTGTGTGTCTGTGTGTCTGTGTGTCTTTGTGTGTCTATGGTCTGTGTGTCTGTGTATCTGTGTGTATGTGTGTCTGTGTGTCTGTGTGTGTGTGTGTGTGTGCGTGTGTCCGTGTCTATGTGTGTCTGTGTGTCTTTGTGTCTGTGTGTCTGTGTCTGTGTGTCTGTGTGTCTGTGTCTGTGTGTTTGTGTGTCTGTGTGTCTGTGTGTCTGTGTGTCTGTGTGTCTGTGTGTCTGTGTTCTGTGTTCTGTGTGTCTGTGTGTTTGTGTGTCTGTGTCTGTGTGTCTGTGTGTCTGTGTGCCTGTGTTCTGTGTGCTGTGTGCTGTGTGTCTGTGTGTCTGTGTGTCTGTGTGTCTGTGTGTCTGTGTGTCTGTGTGTCTGTGTGTCTGTGTGTTGTGTGTGTGTGTGTGTGTGTGTGTGTTCTGTGTGTCTGTGTGTCTGTGTGTCTGTGTCTGTATGTCTGTTGTCTGTGTGTCTGTGTGTCTGTGTCTGTGTGTCTGTGTGTCTGTGTGTCTGTGTGTCTGTGTTCCGTGTGCCTGTGTGTCTGTGTCTGTGGTCTGTGCGTCTGTGCGTCTGTGCGTCTGGTCTGTGTGTCTGTGTGTGTGTGTGTGTGTGTGTGTTGTGTGTGTGTGTGTGTGTGTGTGTGTGTGTGTGTTCTGTGTGTCTGTGTGTCTGTGTGTCTGTGTGCCTGTGTGTCTGTGTGTCTGTATGTCTGTGTTCTGTGTGTCTGTGGTCTGTGTGTTTGTGTGTCTGTGTGTCGTGTCTGTGTGCCTGTGTGTCTGTGTGTCTGTGTGTCTTGGTGTTGTTCTGTGTGTCTGTGTGTCTGTGTGTCTGTGTGTCTGTGTGTCTGTGTGTCTGTGTGCTGTGTCTGAGTGTCTGTGTGCTGTGTGCTGTGTCTGTTGTCTGTGTGTCTGTGTTTGTGTGTTGTGTGTCTGTGTGTTGTGTGTTGTGTGTGTGTGTGTTGTTGTTGTGTGTGTGGGGGGGGGGGGGGGGGTTTTTTTTTTTTTTTTTTTTTTTCTTTTCGGTTTGTTGTTGGTTTCTTTTCTTGGTCTGTGGCGTGTGTCTGGTGTTTTGGTCTGTTTGTTGTTGTGGGCGTTGTCTGTGTTTTTCTGTTTGTCTGTGTTTTGTTTGTGTTGTTTCTGTGTGTTTGGTCTGGGTTGGGTCTTTTTGTTTTGTGTTGTTTTTTTTTTTTTTTCTTTTCTGGTTTTGTGTGTTTGTTTTTGTTGGTGTTTCTTGTGTCTTGTCTTGTGCTGTTTTTTTTTGTGTCTTTGTCTTGTCTGTTGTCTGTGGCGTTTTGTGTGCTTTTTTTTGTTGTTCTTTTCTGGTGTCGTGTGCCCTTTCTGTTTCTTTTCTGTTGTCTGTGTTTGGTTTTTTTGTGTCTGTGTCTGTGTGTTGTGTCTGTGTGTCTGTTTGTGTCTGTGTGTCTGTTGTTGTGTGTTGTGTGTCTGTGTGTTGTGTTGTTGGTCTGTGTGTTGTGTGTTGTGTGTTGTGTGTTGTGTTGTGTGTCTGTGTTCTGTGTGTCTGTGTTCTTTTGTGTTTGGTCTGTGTGTCTGTTTCTGTGTGTCTGTTTCTGTTGGTTGTGTCTGTGTCTGTGTTCTGTGTGTCTGTGTGTCTGTGTGTCTGTGTTCTGTGTTCTGTGTTCTGTGTGTCTGTGTGTCTGTGTGTCTGTTGTCTGTGTGTCTGTGTGTCTGGTTCTGTGTGTCGTTTCTGTGTGTCTGTGTGTCTGTGTGCCTGTGTGTCTGTTGTCTGTGGTCTGTGTGCTGTGTTCTGTGTGTCTTGTGTTGTTTCTGTGTGTCTTGTGTCTGTGTCTGTGTGTCTGTGTGTCTGTGTGTCTGTGTGTTGTGTGTGTGTGTGTGTGTGTGTGTCTGTGTGTCTGTGTGTCTTGTGTCTGTGGTTGTGTGTTTGTGTCTGTGTGTCTGTGTTTGTGTGTTGTTTGTGTCTGTGTGTTGTGTGTCTGTGTGTTTCTGTGTGTCTGTGTGTCTGTGTGTCTGTGTGTCTGTGTGTCTGTTGTCTGTGTGTCTGTGTGTCTGTGGTCTGTGTGTCTGTGTGTCTGTGTGTCTGTGTGTCTGTGTGTCTGTGTGTCTGTGTGTCTGTGTGTCTGTGTGTCTGTGTGTCTGTGTGCCTGTGTGTCTGTGTGTCTGTGTGTCTGTGTGTCTGTGTGTCTGTGTGTCTGTGTCTGAGTGTCTGTGTGTCTGTGTGCCTGTGTGTCTGTAGTGCTGTGGTCGTGTGTCTGTGTGTCTGTGTGTCTGTGTGTCTGTGTGTCTGTGTGTCGTGTGTGTGTGTGTGTGTGTGTGTGGTCTGTGTGTCTGTGTCGTCTGTGTGTCTGTGTCTGTGTCTGTTGTCTGTGTGTCTGTGAGTCTGTGTGTCTGTGTCTGTGTGTCTGTGTGTCTGTGCTGTGTGTCTGTGTGTCTGTGTGTCTGTGTGCTGTGTGTCTGTAGTCTGTGTCTGTGTGTCTGTGTGTCTGTGTGTCTGTTGTCTGTGTGTCTGTGTGCTGTGTGCTGTGTTGTGTGTCTGTGTGTCTGTGTGTCTGTTGTCTGTGCTGTTGTGTGTTTGTGTCTGTGTGTCTGTCTGTGTGTCTGTGTGTCTGTGTGTCTGTGTTGTGTGTTGTGTGTTTGTGTGTCCTGTGTCTGTGTCGTTGTGTTGTGTGTTGTGTGTTGTGTGTTGTGTGTCTGTGTGTCTGTGCGTTGTGATTGTGTGTTGTGTGTCTGTGTGTCTGTGTAGTTTTGTGTCTGTGTGTCTATGTACTGTGTGTCTGTGTTCTGTGTGTCTGTGTCTGTGTGTCTGTGTGTCTGTGTGTCTGTGTGCTGTGTGTCTGTTGTTCTGTGTGTCTGTGTTGTGTGTGTGTCTGTGTCTGTGTTCTGTTGCCTGTGTGTCTGTTGTCTGTGTGTCGTGTGTCTGTGTGTCTGTGTGTCTTGTGTGTCTGTGTGTCTGTGCTGTTTGTGTGTCTGTGTGTGTGTGTATGTGTGTGTGTGTACTGTGTCTGTGTGTCTGTGTCCTGTGTCTGTGTTCTGTGTCTGTGTGTCTGTGTGTCTGTGTGTCTGTGTGTCTTGTGTCTGTTGTCTGTGTGTCTGTGTGTCTGTGTGTCTGTGTGTCTGTGTGTCTGTGCCTGTGTGTCTGTGGTCTGTGTGTCTGTGTGTCTGTGTGTCTATGTGTCTGTGTGTCTGTGTTGTGTGTATGTGTCTGTGTGTCTGTGTGTTGTGTGTTGTGTTGTGTGTGTGTGTGTGTGTGTGTCTGTGTGTGTATCTGTGTGTCTGTTGTCTGTGTCTGTGTGTCTGTGTGTCTGTTCTGTGTGTCTGTGTGTCTGTGGTCTGTGTGTCTGTGTGTCTGTGTGTCTGTGTGTCTGTGTGCTGTGTGTTGTGTGTTGTGTCTGTGTGTCTGTGTGTCTGTGTGTCTGTGTCTGTGTGTCTGTGTGCTGTGTGTCTGTATGTCTGTGTGTCGTGTGTCTGTGTGTCTGTGTGTCTGTGTGTCTGTGTGTCTGTGTGTCTGTGTTGTGTGTTGTGTTGTGTGTGTGTGTTTCTGTGTGTCTGTGTGTCTGTTGTCTGTGTCTGTTGTCTGTTGTCTGTGTGTCTGTGTGTCTGTGGTCTGTGTTTGTGTGTCTGTGTGTTGTGTGTCTGTGTGTCTGTGTGTCTGTGTGTCTGTGTGTCTGTGTGCTGTGTGTCTGTGTGTCTGTGTGTCTGTGTGTCTGTGTGTCTGTGTGTCTGTGTGTCTTGTGTGTGTCTGTGTCTGTGTGCTGTGTGTCTGTGTCTGTGTGTCTGTGTGTCTGTGTGTCTGTGTGTCTGTGTTCTGTGTGTCTGTGTGTCTGTGTGTCTGTGTGTCTGTGTCTGTGTGTTCTGTGTGTCTGTGTGTCTGTGTGTCTGTGTTGTGTGTGTGTGTGTGTGTGTGTGTGTGTGTGTGTTCTGTGTGTCTGTGTGTCTGTGTCTGTGTGTCTGTTGTCTGTGTGTCTGTGTCTGTGTGTCTGTGTGTCTGTGTGTTGTGTGTGCTGTGTGTCTGTGTGTCTGTGTGTCTGTGTGTCTGTGTGTCTGTGTGTTGTGTGTTTGTCTGTGTTGTGTGTCTGTGTGTCTGTGTTGTCTGTGTGTCTGTGTGTCTGTGTCTGTGTGTCTGTTGTCTGTGTTCTGTGTGTCTTGTGTGTCTGTGTTCTGTGGCTGTGTTCTGTGTTGTGTGTCTGTTGTGTTGTGTGTCTGTGTGTCTGTGTGTCTGTGTGTCTGTGTTTGTTGTGTGTGTGTGTGTGTGTTTGTGTGTTCTGTGTTCTGTGTGTCTGTGTTCTGTGTGTCTGTTTGTTTCTGTGTGTCTGTGTCTGTGAGTCTGTGTGTCTGTGTGTCTGTGTTGTGTCTGTGTGTGTGTCTGTGTGTCTGTGTTCTGTGTTCTGTGTGTCTGTGTCTGTGTCTGGTGTCTGTGTTTGTCCTTGTGTCTGTTTTGTCCGTGTGTCTGTGTTCTGTGTCTGTGTGTCTGTGTGTCTGTGTTGTGTGTGTGTGTGTGTGTGTGTGTGTGTGTGTTTCTGTGTTCTGTGTGTCTGTGTCTGTTTATGTCTGTATGTCTGTGTTCTGTGTGTCTGTGGTTTTGTGTTTGTGTGTCTGTGTTCTGTGTGTCTGTGTGTCTGTGTTCTGTGTGTCTGTGTGTCTGTGTGTCTGTTGTCTGTGTGTCTGTGTGTCTGTGTGTCTGTGTTTGTTGTGTCTGTGTTCTGTGTCTGTGTGTCTGTTGTCTGTGTGTCTGTGTGTCTGTGTCTGTGTGTCTGTGTGTCTGTGTGTCTGTGTGTCTGTGTGTTGTGTTATGTTCTGTGTTTTGGGTCTGTGTGTCTGTGTTCTGTGTTGTGTGTGTGTGTGTGTGTGTGTGTGTGTGTGTGTGTGTGTATCTGTTTCTGTGTGTCTCTGTGTCTGTGAGTCTGTGTGTTTGTGTGTCTGTGTGTCTGTGTGTCTGTGTGTCTGTGTGTCTGTGTGTCTGTGTGTTGTTCTGTGTGTCTGTGTTCTGTGTGTCTGTGTTGTGTGTTGTGTGTCTGTGTTCTGTGTCTGTTGGTCTGTGTGTCTGTGGCCTGTGTCTGTTGTCTGTTGTTGTGTTGTGTGTCTGTGTTGTCTGTGTCCGTGTGGTTTTAAAATACTTATTTCGGCCTATTTAAAAGTCATTTTATCCACTTATACTTTAATATACTGTTTTAATTTATATACAACAGTCTCCTGTTGTGCGGTTTACATAGTGAAACTGATAATATTTAATTGAAATAATCGTGTTCTTTTGATGTTTGAACAGTGCTTGTACTCCTACATTGTCGTTTAATGACGTGAAAGATTTTATTGTATTAAAAAAAATTGTATCCCGGTGACTTAGTACTTACTTATAAATTTTGTCAATTGGCATAAATTTGTGTTGGTGTAAATTGCAATTTTGGGTATAGGTATACTTGATTTGAAGTAGATCGATTTAAAATATAATTAATATCAAAATTTAAATCCATGTGAAAATACTTCCTGTTGAGTGAGGGCTCTGTTATGTTTATCAAATTTAACATTGGTGTCCTTTACCATCTCCGTCAAAACAAACAATCGCCTGTTGTAATCGGAGTTCAGTCTATTCTTCATGACTGCAAGACAAAAAAATTAAACGAAGAGTCAAGAATGTTAATTTTGAAAACTAAGGAAGATGTTGAAAGAGAACCCTAATATATTAAGATATTGGTTGAATCTATCATTGTACAGTGTTTCATTTAAAATACGTTCTTAAATTGTAAAGTTTGACAGTGCCCTTTAACCCTGTATATGTTTGGTAAATTTATTTTACATTAAGGTTTAACGGTTTTTTAAAAACCTTGTTACAAAGTGAAAAAGATTACATTTTAACTTTCTCAAAATACAGGTTCAAAGCCCGAGAAGGAGGGCTTTTAACGAGATCCATAACCGACTCCCGTGTAATACAACGTTTTATTCTATTTTAGTTTCTAATTTTAAAAATTTTTTTCCCAAGTTTGAGAGTTGTGGATGCAAATTTTAGTGTTATGTAGATAGTTGACTATATTGATGTTGTTAGGGATACTGTTACATTTAATTTCCATAAATATTTGTGATTTGCCTTAACGTTTAAAAATGTTCAATAGCGAAGCGTGATTGAATAATTAGTAATCGTTGCTTATCAATTTTGATCTGTGCCGTAAAGTCCAATTTTGTGTTAGAGTTCTTATAAAGATTACAATTCTACAAAGAAATAATATATTATAACAACTATTAATAACCAAGTAATTTTATATAATATCCTTTTCATAGGGATTTACGATTTACCCCTGAGTTTCAGTTTTTGCGTCATCTTCAATGTAAAAGTTCTCGATTGGTGCTATAGTAAAATTTTATTTACGCATGCGTACTACGTTGACCTAGAAACAACTGCGAATGTAGAAACGTCGGCTGGTTATTGACAAGAGCAATAAACTTCATCGGACCAGATGTTAAATGTTTATTACTATGTTTTTATTATTTTTTATAGTTATATAGTTTAATTAGATGAAACGTAATTAGATCATTGCATGCTTTATAAACTATTAAATTGAATTCCAAGCATTCTAATTTTAATTTTTTTTTATTTTTAACTTTAACTTTCTTATGATCGGGTGTAAAAGATTGTTGGCACTTTTCGCAATATTTTGTGTGTGTTCCCCCTCGGATAAGGAACCAGGTTTATTCCGATTAAATATTTTTATGGTGTGTCAGTTTAAATAAATAAACAACACGAGCGAATGTAAAAATAGCTTGATAGCTTAAAATGAAAAATATTATTAAAAATACGAATGACAGCAATGATGAAGATTTCCTTGAAACCCCATAATATCTTTTGTCTACCCACACCCATGAACACTTAATGAAATTCTTTTTTTTTCCTTTTTGTAGGAACGTAGAATAGGGTAATCGCGCGAAATGTACCCATTACACTCGACAAACGCCCATCGCGTGCAATGAACACTCACTTTTTGAACTTATTGCATAAATAACCATTATAGATATTTGATTTTGAGTTTATTTGTATTGGCGGTGGACATAAACTAAGGTCGTTAACCGCTTTACGAAAGAACGCACGGCAACCAAGCGTACACACAGTCAAAACATAAATTTTAAAACACAAAAGTACAAAAACTATATACCGTAACGAGATAAAGGCCCAATGAATAATAAATGTAACGAGATATAAACAAATATAACAATTCAAACACGTTGTTTATATCAGCGTGATAAACATATGGTAGACATGCAAACAAAAGTTTAGTTTCCTATAATTATTTGTTATCGACTTGTTTGTCCCTGGATAATGCTACCTTCCCTTTCGTTACGTTTCTCATTTTTTATTTCCTAATCTTTGCTTTATAGTGTATAGTAATTAAACAGAACCGTTTAACTGGTCCTTCGCCCACGAACAATGTAGTTAACTTTTTTTCCTTTTGATATCAAACATAAAAGTGCTAGTAACCTTATATTTCAACTCTAACCTCTTTATTTTAGTAGGGTGAAAACTTTAATATCTCGAAGAAATTTCAGTCTGCACGTTTTGTATTTTGTCGTAAAAGAAAAAGAATTGTGTACAACCAAATGGTTAAAAATATCAGATGCGCCATCTACGGAAAATAACTGGAAACTGAAAAGTAACAATTATTTTTTCATAACGGAAACAGGCAACATTGTAAAAACAAAA
Organism: Vesta saturnalis; assembly: GCA_036346205.1. Lineage (NCBI taxonomy): Eukaryota > Metazoa > Arthropoda > Insecta > Coleoptera > Lampyridae > Vesta > Vesta saturnalis. Next base: position 1,551,766 of record JARFJB010000502.1, on the reverse strand, counting down.
CAGTAATCTATGTCAGAATGACGTTTAAAACTTCATTTCAGATACACATTTTAACTTAAAAAAAATTTCAAAGACGCCCGCTTCCATAAAACATCAATAATACATTTTAACCATTTTTATTCATATTTAATTATTTTTTAGAGTTACTTTCCATTATATTAAAAAAGTTTGGAAAGAAAAGGTATGTAAAATTAAATTTTCGTTAAAAAGTATGTCTGCACTTTTTCTAATATAATGAATCGTTATTCAGATATTAAAAAAATTTTAACTAACACTTGAATTATACCTTAGGAATCTTTTGGCCGCTAAATTACGCATCGTATCAAAAAACTCCATAGAACACGTGATAGACGTCTCATAATTTTAAAAAGAAATGTTGAATTTTGCAGTCAGTAATGGAATGTTTCAAAAGTTCAACTTCTCATTTCACCCTCTTAGAAGTGGAATTTCGAAAAACTTCAAGTCTCTAGGACCAACGGTTTAGGGTTAATATACCAGTGAGAATTTCCCCCACCCGGCCCACGCCACTGTAAAATATTTTTGACCGTCAAAGACGTGAAAATAAAATCGACGTGTCCGAGATTTTTTCGACCGAGTTGATATTCCGGACGCGGGGCACCGTTTTGGTCAGAAAATCCTTTTTTTGGCTTTTTTTTGGAACTTAGAGGTCGAATTTCGAAAAACTGATGCCTAGGGTACGAAGGAAGGTCCTGTCAAAATTTGAAGTAGATACGACGAGCCGTTTCGGCTGTGCGATGATTATCAGTGAGTGAATGATTTTCGCTTTTATATATATAGATTATGATTACCAAGTGTTTTGCGAAATTTAATTTTAATTTTTTTTTTCTTTTTTTTGTCCTAGTAGGTAAAGGTTGATATGATTTCGAGTCATAATCAATAATTACGTCCACGCCCTGTTATCAGGGTTGCATAACGCCTCGTCTGATCATTTCCATGAATAGTAACTAAAACTGAAATCGTTCTTTAAATGAAAATGTTATTTAGCAATCAATTTTGATTTGTCTCATATTTTTGTCCGAAGTTTGAAGAAAAAAAATAGTAAATGAAATATTTCTATGTTTTAATTATCATACAAAGTTACATAGATAACCTTCAACATATGAAGATATTTTAAGCTTGAACAGTATAGGAGATAAACAGTTATTTATAAAATCATCTGACCGTAATCTTAAAACCCATGAGATACTCCTCGTTGTAATGACAACGATCGTTATCGACAAAAAATTTATTCTTAAAACTAAAAAATTATTTTTATTATTTTTTATTAAATACATAAAAAAGGTTTACCTCGTTTGAATGACCTGTTTTCAGGACCTTAGGCAAATAATAAATTTTTTAATTTAAAAAATTTTTTTTTTACCTTTGTTTTGTTCATAACAAAAACTTATAATAATAAATTATTGTTTGGTTTTCCCAATTAACCCACAATAAAGGTTTTAATTCCCTGTCATTTGTTTATTACTTTACCGAAATATTAAATAAATCATTTGTTTATTATAAGTTTTTAATATTTGCTTTTTTTAGGTCAGATGTTTAAATTAAATAAATTTCATTTGAATACATGACAAATATTACCTCTAGTGAGATTTGTACTGACAACCTGCTACAGTGTAAAAGTATATTCGGAAATAGCTTGCGAAGTAAACGTTTTATCCATTGTCAATAACAATAATAATTAATATCTGGTCAGTCATTATCCAATCACTGATGAAATAGTAAAAATTTGTGCCACAATGAAAATACACAGGGTTTCAATGCAAGGTAAATTTTACGTACTACCTCTACTGAGGTTTTTGTCTTCAGTACGTTTTGCGTTTACGTTTACGTTTGCGTTTGCGTTTGCGTTTGCGTTTGCGTTTGCGTTTGCGTTTGCGTTTGCGTTTGCGTTTGCGATTGCGTGTGCGTGTATTTACGTTTGAGTTTGCGTTTGCGTTTGCGTTTGCGTTTGCGTTTGCGTTTGAGTTTGCGTTTGCGTTTGCGTTTGCGCTTGCGTTTGCGTTTGCGTTTGCATACGTTGGTGATTGCGATTGCGTTTGCGTTCCGTTCGTTCATTCGCGTTTTCACCTTCGCCTTCGCTTTCGCGTTGCGTCACGTTCGCGTTCGCGTTCGAGTTCGCGTTCGCGATCGCGTTCGCGTTTGCGTTTAGTACTTTCGTTGTACGTTTGCGTTTGCGTTTGTGTTTGTGTTTGCATTTGCGTTTGCGTTCGCGCTCGCGTTTGCGTTTGTTTGCCTTTGCGCTTGCACCCGTTTGCGTTTGCGTTTGGGTTTGTGTTTGCGTTTGACGTTGCGTTTGCTTTGGTTTGAGTTTTGTTTGCGCTTGCGTTTTGTTTTGCATTCGTGCGTTTGCGTTTACGTTTAGGTTTTCGTTTAAGTTTACGTTTGCGTTTGTTTTCGTTTGCGTTTGCGTTTTGTTTTTCATTTGCGTTTGCGTTTGCGTTTGCGTTTGCGTTTACGTTTGCGTTGCGTTTGTTTACGTTTGCGTTTGCGTTTGCGTTTACGTTTACGTTTGCGCATGCGTTTACGTTTCGTTTGGTTACGTTTGTTTGCGTTGCGTTTACGTTCGCGTTACGTTTCGTTCGTTTCGCGTTCGTTCGCGTTCGCGTTCGCGTTCGTTTCGCGTTCGCGTTCGCGTTTCGTTTGTTTACGTTTGCGTTTACGTTTGCGTTTACGTTTGTTTGTGTTTGCATTTGCGTTTGCGTTTGCGTTTGCGTTTGCGTTCGCGCTCGCGTTTGCGTTTGTTTGCCTTTGCGTTAGCACGTTTGCGTTACGTTTGTGTTTGTGTTTGCGTTTACGTTCCGTTTGCTTTGTTTGAGTTTTTGTTTGCGCTTGCGTTGTTTTATTTCGTTTGCGTTTACGTTTACGTTTACGTTTGCGTTTCCATCGTTTACGTTTGCCTTTGCGTTTGTTTGCGTTTGCGTTTGCGTTTGCGTTTGCGTTTCTGTTACGTTTACGTTTGCGTTTAGCTTGCGTTTGCGTTTGCGTTTGCGCTTGCGTTTGCGTTTAATTTTGCTTTTGCGTTTGCGTTTGCGTTTGCGTTTGCGTTTGCGTTTGCATTTGCGTTTGCGTTTGCGTTTGCGTTTGCGTTTGCGTTTGCGTTTGCGTTTGCGTTTGCGTTTGCGTTTGCGTTTGCGTTTGCGTTTGCGTTTGCGTTTGCGTTTGCGTGTGCGTTTGAGTACAATTTGCGCTGCTCTAAATTAAGTGCGCACCAATGGTAACTTTGTTGTTATGGGAGATACAAAGTCGGTAAAATTAGCAAGATATAGTCTGTCCAAACCTCCAAATTCAGTACGGGTTCTTATTGAGTAACTCTCTCTTTTACTATCTTTAGTCATTTCTAAATAACGGTATCCTTGTTCTTCATAGCGATGTTGTCAAACGTAAAATGTAATTTAATAACGAATAATTATCAACTCCGTGTACTGTCAAATTCATTGCTTGCGTCTACTACGATATTTATCGAATTAATCTAACTCCATTTATTAAAAATCGTTCTTTTCAGAATGCCTACATCTCATTCACGCGTCTTATAACGTAATGATGAATAATTTCTATAATTGTATAATTGAGGTTATTTTGAAGAATTTGGTATCATATGGAGATGGATGCTGAATGTAGTTGTTCAAACATAAAACGACATAGCGGAAAAAACTTCAGCCGTAAGGAAAAATGCGTTATTTACTCATAGTAAATAATGTTCTATAGTACGAGACTCCTTAGCTCTATGTCCAGATTTTAAACATTTAAAGCAATTGTTTTTCCTATCTGGACCGTTACATATGTTGGCTACATGGCCATATCTTAAGCATTTAAAGCAGCGCACTACGACAGCACGCCTACGGACTGTACATATTAACCAAACAATTCTGATCTTTCCTAATTTGATAATCTTTAATGCAGGTTTTTCGTCCATGTCTACAATAGTCACTTTTTGTCCTCTCAAATTCATAGGGGTTACGCCCACTTTGAGTTCTTTTATATCGGGAATCTCTCTTCGAATAGCTTCCCCAACTTCAGATTTTTCTGTAAAACCCACTTTTATTTCAACGGTGCACATACGATTCAGACTACGTAAAACAGCGTTTTCTCTTAAGACTCTCTCTTGATTACTTTACTTTTGGTATCCGCTCCAAGTTCGATCAAGACCCCCCTAAACGAGTTTTCTTTATATCTTTTATATCCGCTTGTGATTCTTCAGGTTTTATTTTACTACATGTTACTCCGCACACGATTTATCTGCAGTAGCTG
>JARFJB010000502.1:1500000-1542500 GCA_036346205.1 Vesta saturnalis | reverse complement strand
ATATGTTACATCTATTTGCCCTTTCTTATCTAGTACTTCAGAAATGAATTGTGTCATAGAACCTGGGTTAGCGGTAGTGGAGCGGCATTCCATGAATCCATGTTGGTCTTGCGATGTTATGTACCTGATAGTTGCATAAATACGAAGATACAATATTATTTCAAAAACTTTAGCAAAGTTGTTCAATATGCTTATTGGTCTATAATTGGTTACGTCCCCTGGATCGCCATTTTTAAGGACTGGACAGATAAGTGAAACTTTCCATAGTTCAGGAAATATGCATGAATCTAAGATCTTGTTGTAAATAATACAAAGCGATTTAACAGAAATACATCTTAAACCTTTCACGAGGAAACTTGGTATATGATCATATCCAGCGGTAACTTTATTTTTTAATGTATTTACATCACGCAATACTTCATCTTCAGTAATGTTTCTGAAATTAATAGCAGGAAAACTATTATTTGTTTTACATTTAGCTGTAGGTTTAGAAGCGTATGGTAGATAGATGCTACTAAAATATCGTTTGAATTCGTTAACAATCAATTGGGGTTTATCAAATTTTTCATTATTAAAATTAACGCAACCTTGTATGCGTGTATTACACTTTTTGGAGAATTTCCAAAGGTATTTATGATCGGTCACAACAGAATTCTCAACTTTACGTAGACAGTTTTTGTAGGCTACAGCAATTAATCTACGTAACCTCTTGTATTCCATAAAGTAAAGTAAATGTATATGTCTGTTCGATTTTTGCCCTTAAACCATGCACATTTTGATAATACGTTTATTTACATTACTAATATTTTGCTGGTTTTTTAGTTTTTTGAAATAATTTTAGGCACGCCTTTTAGATACTTTGAAAACGTAAACTTTCACCATTAACACTCATAATAAAATACTTATCTTTTTTGGGATTTTTTAATGGTGTTTTAAATTATACAATCTAAACGTTTCGATAACACTTACAGTTATCTTCGTCAGCAGTAATGTTTGTTAAAAATTGTTAAAGAAGTAGTAAACAATTTTGTCAAATTTGAAAAATTCAAACATAAACATAAGCCTGCTATTAATATAACAGTTTGAGAAACGTATAAGCCAACTATAAAATTGTAGTAAAGAATAACTAGGTCATTAAAATTAAATATTGTTAAACTGCCTCAAAGATGACAAACCAGAACACTTTCTACGACGAAAGCTAACAATGAAATTTGCCAGCCAAAAAACACATTTAACAAAATTTAATCGAGTTATGATGTAAGTGTAAAGTTGTGAAAAGCTTCAATTTTAAAATGATAGAAGCATTCACAAATCCAATCATTACATCAAAAAATAACCCAGTTAAATCTAACAAAGAGATATCTTTATCAATAATTGGAAGTGTTATTAACAATGAAAAGCACAATGCAGAACGTTCTTTGTAATTTTTAATTTCAATTTAATTTCAACTACTTATGTTAAATTATAGTGCTGTGGAAATTTAACATATAATTGGTAAAGCATTTGCTTCAAGGTCTAGGAAAACACAGCAAAAACCTAGACATACCAAAAGTTGAAAACAAATTAAAATCAAGGCGTATCATTATGCTCTTTTAATTATAAGATGCCAAAACCTATTTAAACGGAGATTTTCTTCTTGTCTATTAAAATTATTCGGGTGTTTATATATTTCAATAGCTTCACGTTGCAAACGAACATAATAATGGGTTTGTCTTGACAATATTTTCATATTGTCAAATTGAATGTCATGATTTAGATTATTCAGGGCATGGTCAGCCACAGCAGACCTCTCTGGTTGACCCAATCTACAAAATCTCATATGTTCTTTGCGTCTTGTATCAAAGCTACGTTTTGTGGTCCCGATGTATACTTTTCCACATGAACAAGATAACTTATACACTCCGGAAGATGATAAAGGGTTTGACACATCTTTAGGTGAAAAAAAAAATTAAAGAAGATTTAAGATTTAAGCTTTCGTCGTAGAGAGTGTTCTGGTTTGTCATCTTTCAGGCAGTTTAACAATATTTAATTTTAATGACCTAGTTATTCTTTACTACAATTTTATAGTTGGCTTATACGTTTCTCAAACTGTTATATTAATAGCAGGCTTATGTTTATGTTTGAATTTTTCAAATTTGACAAAATTGTTTACTACATCTTTAACAATTTTTAATAAACATTACTACTGACGAAGATAACTGTAAGTGTTATCGAAACGTTTAGATTGTATAATTTAAAGTACACCATTCAAAAATCCCAAAAAAGATAAGTATTTTATTTTAGATACTTTGTTGTTAGATTTTTCTCACCTTTATTAAGCCGTTCTGATAGTTCCGTACTAAGATGTTCCATATATTTACGCTGCATCGGTGTCTGGTCAGAGTTTATAGATATTTGGTCGTCGTTATTTCTGAGTTTATTCTTATGTTTTAATATCATCAGTGCATCATCAGATGATCCTAATATAACTTTAATGGGGCGATAATAGTACCCTTTCTTCCATTAATGGTGGTGATGATCTACCAAAGTTTAAACGCAGTACAATATTCAACCCCCTGAAAGATATGGGTTTTGAGTTACAAAAGATGCAACGTAAGAGTACCCTTGTTGAATATAAGATGGAGGCATAAATACCTAAGATGCATCAGAAAATTCCGAGAAGAAGTCTTTTTATTCGATCTCTAATTACATGTTTATAAAATAACGTCGTATTTCGCATAGTTAACAATGTTCACTTTTTAGGTCAATGTATTACATTCACTGATGAATTGTGGGTTAACGTGGGGCACACACTTATTAAGGCATGATGTGACACCACTATTAAAAGTGGGCGGCAGACATTCGTTCAAGGGTTCAGTACAGGTTTAAAATCACCAAGCGGTCTTGGACTCCGATTTGTCTTGGCTCATGCTGGTGGCTATAATGGTTTTATTCCTGGTGCAGAACTTACTTTCCTCTGTAAAAGGAACACAGCCGATGTGCACAATGAAATGGATGCAAACAATTACGAGAAGTGGTTTATCAATCAACTCATTTCAAATATACCACCAAATTCAATTATTGCTATTGACAATGCTTCTTATCACAGCAGGAAGGTAGAGAGGATTCCAGCAATGGCGTGGCGAAAAGAACAAATTGTAAATTGGGTTAGTAAAGAAGAAACGCCCATTGAAGGTACATTGAAGCGAGACATTTATACAACAAAAATAAACTTGATGTTACGGTACACAAAAGAGGTCATGAAGTGCTTCGTTTGCCTCACAAGTCAAACATCATATTAAAATGAATACTGTTAAAGTCTTGAAAATTGGTAACATTATATGTCATGTAAAGATCGTTGAAGGTAAGACGTGGGTAGCTGATAACCTTCAAGATGATATTGCAGAGTTTATAATCAAAGTTACAGAATCATCATCCGAAGACCTTGAAACCGATTCGAGCGATTAAACTGTATTGGAAAACAAAAAATTTACTAAAATACGAAGTGTGGCTGTTAAATCAAAATAAAATGTTTTATAGCGTCAGTTTCGTTATTTAATTGCCACACTTCCTATATTAAATCAAAAGAAAATGTTTTACAGCGTCAGTCTCGTTACTTAAACGCCACACTTCCTATATTATGTCAAAATAGAAGGCTTTACAGCGTCAATTTTGCTATTTAATAGCCATACTTCCTATACTAAATCAAAAGAAAATGTTTTACATCGTCAGTCTCGTTATTTAATAGCCACACCCCTATATTATATTACAATGGAAATAAATGGTGCAGCTATAATCAAACTTTAATAAAATTATTACATTACATTATTACATTACATACGCCTACCTATCTTTTCTAAAAAATACAGTTCAAAAATTCGATTTGTGTAGATTAAGGGTAGTCTTTTTCGATATATACATAAGTACATAGCAGATTTATCTTTTGTATTGCATTACAAATATTTTTATTAATTGTGAGGTTAGAAATTATCTCTCGTACCGTAGATATAGTATTATCATAACCGTAATACGGTGCAGTAATCTATTGACATAATAAGCTTGGCAATCCTGCACGGTTTTTCCATAAGCCCCATACTGAATTTGGAGGTTTGGACGCGCTATAGTACCATTTTTCCCTCTTATTAAGTTGGTGAAAACAGAAAAACAATTGAATGTGACGTTTAAGAAAAAATGAGGAAAATGAATTTTTTAAATGGAATACGCTGTATATTTTTTGCTAAATCGAATGGACAACATTTTTACAACAAAAAAGGTCATTAGCAATATTGACCTAAAATTGCAAATAACCGGATTATCAATACTAGTTGACTATTAATGGTTGCGAAATAAGACTCAATTTTACTTCTTATCTTTAACTTAGATTCGATTCATAAAATGCCTTAAAAATCAAAATATGCCAACACATTTTCTATTTTATCTATTTTTTCTCGGCACAAGATATATCCCTGTCATGTCGAATTTTCTTTTAGACTAGTTAGCCGTGTATGTCTACAATGAAAACTGCATTCCATGCATCATTCTAAGTTAATCTTGTAATCTTTAAAAATAGGATGAAATAAGGGTGTGTTGTGGTTATTAATTCACCCCAAATATTATTTATACTTCTAATGTCAAGTAGAAGATTTTGAGCCTTTTAGTCAGTCGGAGATTAAATGGGCCTGGTTCTTAAAATTTTTATTTGCATTAATTGAGAACTAATTGTGATTCAACATTCATGTATCCTCAGCCCGTAAATAAATGTTAAAAAATCTCGGACGCCAACTTATTTTATGGAAAATAAGTAAACCTTAAATGTAATAATTTTAAAACTAAAACACTAACAAGGTTTATTATATATATATATATATATATATATATATATATATATATATATATATATATATATATATATATATATATATATATACAGGGTTTTGATACTTCTTGATCCCAAATACGTAAATTCCTTTAGAAAGGAATTATTTTATGGAAAACAAGTAAACTTTAAATCTAATACATTTAAAACTAAAACAATAACAAGGTTTATTATATATATATATATATATATATATATATATATATATATATATATATATATATATATATATACACGCTTTCAGTTTGGTTGTGCAATAATTGAAATTGAAATATAACATGGTTTTGATACTTGTTGATCCCAAATATGTAAATTCCTTTAGAAAGCAGCCAAACTTGGTTGGTTTAAACTAAAAATAAATGTGCGAGTACTAAATTTAAATTACATTGTAAATAATAGATGTACATATAAAAGAAAATTACAAGTAGGTTTGTTCAATTAAAACTGAAGTAAAACAACATTGAATTGCAAAATTTATAAATCGTGAACTAAATAAATGTATGCGAAACATTTATTAGATTTACTAGTGAAAGTTAATAATTTTACTCACATAAATAATTGCGTGAAAGTGAAACCAAAGGAATTGTATGAAGGGATGTATATAAATAAGTATATACATGTAAACTAAATCAAATAGTTGTGACAACATTAATAAATAGTCACAAGTTGAGACTTTTGTCACATAGTGAATAGTAACGAGTGCAAATATAGTTAACCGTTACAACAGTGAATACAATCACGAAACCAAAAATGGAATATGTGTACCATGTGAACTATAGAAAAGGTGCTCTAAATATGATAAGGAACAGGAATAATTGGATACATATCGTCTCTAGTAGCGTAAGAATATTCTTAAATATAATTGTTTCTTTAACGTAGAGTTTAACTAGTCAAGTCCTAATACTAACGTAATTACTAAAATTTTAACCTTTATACAAGCCAATTGAAATTTTAGCCAAACTTATACAAATTTGCAACCAGCGTAAGGTTATAACATAATAATAATAATATAACAAAGATAATAGTGAGATTACTCATTAATTTTTTTTTTTTGCTTTTTATTTTACAATAACAGATGTTTTAAACACAATTGAAAACCATACTAAGGAATTAATACTATCAGGGAAATGAATACAGTGTCAGAGTTCAAATAAAAAAACACATTAACTAGTATGCTGTCGACTTTAAGGGTCATTTTTCAAAGAAATTAATTTGATGAGAGTTTACATAAATTCGCACGGATACTAATACTTTTGAGTGGAAATAAATATTGAGTCCCAAACTGGAAAGCGTGTATATATATATATATATATATATATATATATATATATATATCACGCTTTCCAGTTTGGTTGTGCAATAATTGAAATTGAAATATAACATGGTTTTGATACTTGTTGATTCCAAATATGTAATTCCTTTAGAAAGCAGCCAAACTTGGTTGGTTTAAACGGGTTAAGGTACCATTGGTTTGTATGTCTTCTGCATAGCAACAAACTCTTACTGCGCCATCCTCGATCAATTGAAACGTATAACGTACAATTAACGGCAATCTTAGTTGTACAATGAAAATACGCCAAAAGAAAAAGTTACCGTAAAAATTAAAGTGCCTAAAAAAGTAAACATCTCAAACAATGTAAAATAGGTTCAAGTAGCTCTTACTGTAAAAACTATACAGCACTTTTCAACAAAATATTTAAGAGAACAAAATGGACGCACTTCTCGCTTTTAATCATCTACCAACAACGATGCTAATAAAATCATTGCGCATGACCTGTCCGAACTGTAAGCGCAAACAGTACGAAAATAATATTAATGCATATTTTCAGCCAATAAGGTATGCATTTTAAATGACACGAAAATGAATGAAGTTGCCTACATTATTGCAAATTTCAACATAACATAAAAAGTTTGTTGCAATATGATGTCAAAAAAGAATGCTACTAAATTAACGTATTAAACCAGAATTTAAATTAGAAGTTATTTTTGTTATTTAAACGAATTATATTTTTTTATTTCTCCGGAAACGTCAGTTAGTTAAGTTATTAATATCACAAGATAGCGTTCACTCATTTAGAAAAATTCGACATGCTAGAGATACATCTTGTGTCTTGTATCTGCGAGCACTGGAACGATATGACCAAATGTATCCTAAACATAATCAACCAGAGAAAAGGTATGTCCTAAAATTTTACAGAAAATGTAGAAGTATTGAAAAATGTTTGGTGAAAACTAGAACTCGAAAACAATTTTTTATAAATGGAGAAGTAGAAGTTAATGCGTTTATTATTATTTCGAAGAGTACAAAAATAATTCAACCAGAGATTTGGCAAAAGACAGTGGTTTAAAGCTATGTACGATTTGGCAATTTTTGAAAACATAGAAAGTTATACTTTATTCCATTAAAAAAAAATACTTTTTCATAAATTTTTTCTTAAACGCTACATTCAATTGTTTTTCTGTTTTAGGTTAAAGACATGTTGGCTAAGGCATTGTATTTCACTAAACGTGCAAACGAAAGTAGAATTATACTTACCTGGTAAAACATGATTTTTGCAGATCTGTCACGGACATTTCTCAAAAATGAAGTATCAGAAGAAAATGTCAAACTTGAAATTTCCATAACTTAAATCTAGGAATGCATTGAGATGAAAAACTGTACCGGGTCGTCAACTAAGAATGGACGCCGGCTATATCTCGTGAACTGTCAATTTGACAACATTGGAAAACAATACTTATAGATAAATCGGCCAAGAGAAATCGCTGGAAATTGTTTTCAAGCTCGAAAGATGGCCGCTAGGGGGCTGTTATGGGCAATCATAAAAGAAATATTTTAAGTACTGCCATAATAGACACAGGACAATTTTTGCTTAGCGTATTTTGCTCCATCTTATAACAAGTGGTGGTAGGGGAACGTCAAAACAAGTTTTTATTAAATGGCAGTAACTCCGGTATGAGTTCACGGAATTGTGCAAACTAGGTTTAAAAGTGCTCTTCTTACTTAACAATCTTGTCTTAATACTAAGACTTAATCTTAATTAATCCTTTGCTCCACGTGGGTTCATCAATTTTGTGATGGTTCATTTGACAATTTGTGTCCACACGAGGGATGTTAATTTTGTGATGTAACACTGTATGATAGTAGTACTCGAACTATATTTTGTACTAATTTTTTAATGTAACACTCTGTAAATTAGTGTTAAATAATTTTATTTAATAATGTTTATCCTGACTATCCTTTATTGACTGGTTGTACAAGCAATTTATTAATTTGCTATTGCTATTAACTGTTATTAAGCAGTTACAACTCTTTACTGGAAAAGGCTCAATATCTATTTCCACTCAAAAGTATTAGTATCCGTGCGAATTTATGTAAACTCTCATCAAATTAATTTCTTTGAAAAATGACCCTTAAAGTCGACAGCATACTAGTTAATGTGTTTTTTTATTTGAACTCTGACCCTGTATTCATTTCCCTGATAGTATTAATTCCTTAGTATGGTTTTCAATTGTGTTTAAAACATCTGTTATTGTAAAATGAAAAGCAAAAAAAAATAATTGTAATGAGTAATCTCACTATTATCTAACTTCAATCAATAATTTCATATATGAATACCTTACGCTGGTTGCAAATTTGTATAAGTTTGGCTAAAATTTCAATTGGCTTGTATAAAGCTGTGTAAACACATCATAATTAAACTTGTAATAAAAAATATTGTTTAACTTTCACTAATATAAAAAATTTTGGTAAACTTGAAACCATTTTATTTTATCAATTTGATGTTTATGCAAAATGTAAACAATTATGGTTCCTAAAAAGATCATCTTATTTCTAAACATAACATATAATACTTTAGTCGAGTCCTAAGCCTTTTAATGCAATGCAACCATATATTAATAACAAATTAAAGTTTTAGTAATTACGTTAGTATTAGGACTTGACTAGTTAAAGTCTACGTTAAAGAAACAATTATATTTAAGAATATTCTTACGCTGCTAGAGACGATATGTATCCAATTATTCCTGTTCCTTATCATATTTAGAGCACCTTTTCCATAGTTCACATGGTACACATATTCCATTTTAGGTTTCGTGATTGTATTCACTGTTGTAACGGTTAACTATATTTGCACTCGTTACTATTCACTATGTGACAAAAGTCTCAACTTGTGACTATTTATTAATGTTGTCGCAACTATTTGATTTAGTTTACATGTATAACCTTATTTATATACATCCCTTCATACAATTCCTTTGGTTTCACTTACACGCAATTATTTATGTGAGTAAAATTATTAACTTTCACTAGTAAATCTAATAAATGCTTCGCATACATTTATTTAGTTCACGATTTATCAATTTTGCAATTCAATGTTGTTTTACTTCAGTTTTAATTGAACAAACCTACTTGTAATTTTCTTTTATATGTCTATTATTTACAATGTAATTTATATTTAGTACTCGCACATTTATTTTTAGTTAAGAAAATTCCCATTTATTTCGACTCGTTTTGATCATTATTTACTGCACGTAATTGTCTGTTGACAATTTATATTAATATGAATATTTAATTTAAATAAATTCTCGCTTATAAACTTCGAGAATAAAAAAAATTCTATCATTCATTTAATCACAATTAGTACTCTGTCCGTTAAGGATGCTCTACGGATTCACACCGTTATTTATTAGTCTGCCTCGTCCCTCTTTTATTGTCCTTCTTCCTACTGCTATGATTTTAAAATATGGTAAAATATGGTCCCGATTTTTTTTTGATTATGGTGTAATGTTTTGTAATATTTCGCAATAATGCCCATAACCCTGACAATTCGTTATAAAATGTAATCTAAATCATTTTTCTGAGCTTCTGGCCCAAACAAACATATATATTTATTTTTAAGCTATAAAAATCGGTCGCAATATCGATTTTTTTACTAAATTAGAGTGAAGAATCGCATCCTTACCTACATTTCTATATAATTAACCTAGTAGTCATTATTTATTTGCGAAACTAATACCTGATTTTTAAGTACAACCTTGCGCACATTATGTAATTTAAAATTTTTCATTCTGTAATAATTAATGTTAAATTGTCCTTATTTTCATTGACAGGTGGTGCCAAAATCGGTACCTCTTGAAACTAATCCTGTTCAAGGGTTTACCAGTGGTAGTTTATATATTTATTCCTTTTATTTAGAATTGTAAATTGAATTTCAACCCCTTCAGGTGACGTATCGCGAATTTGTTTTTACAAATGTTTGATAAAAAGGAAGTCAGCGCATACCGAAACTTCTTATCTTTTTACCAACCGAAGATATCAATTAAGAATATCTTTAACGGTAGTTCGTTACTCTCAGGTCCTGCGGAATAGTTCTAGTACATATGTGAGGATTAAACTGGACATAAGCTAAACCATTAATAATGTTCTCTTCGGTGCATCCACTGCATTGTCTGCGGTATACGGGAAGATGAACGTTTCCAGTTGTTCGGAAACGATGGATAACTCGAAGAAAAACTTTTTTACTTGGGTGGCGTCTATCAGAATATTGCTGTTCATACACCCTTGCAGCAACTGTAGCATTTCTCATGCATTCAAAGTAAACACTTATCATGTCAAATAACTCTTCCTTGGTATGAACCATTTTGTAACACTAAAAGACAACGCAACACGAACAACAACAAGAACAACACGAACGAAAATGCGATGTGGAAAGTCAAAGACAAGCTTGGAAAGATAGCAACTAAATGTCCCTGACATCAAACTAAGATGTTTCAATATTGTGCATGTGCAGTGTTGCTGCCAATTTTGTTTTCACAGGCAGCTAACGTTTAAGGCGGATGTCTTCGCTAAGAAATGGTTATTATTTACCTAGGTTGAATGTTATTCTCTTCTTGTGCATAAATTGTCGGTTTTGAGTTTTCGTCAATATGTTGGGACTTTCATTTTTTATTTATTACCTTAACAGGCAATAATGCCTACCGCAGTAACTTTGCTTTTTTGAGAAATATTGGTTTTTCTGTTGATGCTTCAAACACCATTATTCTATAGCATCGGTCCTTTATCGGCTCTAAATTCAAGATACACCCCCAAGCGACATTAAGTATATTACATTTTATTACTGTCTTTTAATAGCTTAATAATTAACAAATTTTAATAATTAATGACAGATAAACCTGTTTTCCAATACTGTTACTTGTAAAATATATTTTTACGCTTATTTTTTTCATATCTGTATAACGAAAAACGATATTGGCTTGTGGTTTTCAACAACTTCTATATTTTTCACGTTCCTTTTCGGGAGTTAAAAATAATTATAGCCTTACGTTTAAAATTTTCTAGAAAATTTCAAAAATTCGCGGCTTTGTCACAAAACGCCATCTACCGACTAGAAAAAAAACTAAACTGACAAAAATTAATATTTTATTGGAAGAACCCTAGAAGCCTCTCTCAAGTGAGGCTCTCTTTATAAAAATCGGTTGGGTTAAAAAAAAGTTGTGGCATTTTTTCAAGTGAACATTTACCTCTCCCCCCCTCACTTAACAAAATAAAAAAAAATGCTAAAACAAATTTTTCTAAGCATACGTACTTTATAATAAAACTATTTTGGCATATCTTGATAATGCTGATTTAAGAGAAAAAGCCGATTTTCTAATTTAGTGTTGGTGTATGCCACCTAGCGGCCATATTTCCAACTTTAAAATAATTTCGAGTGATTTATCGTGTACGATTTACGTATTTTTTCCAATGTTATCAGATTGACAGTTCCCGAGATATAGCCGGCCTCCATTCTTAGTTGGCCACTCAGTACATTGCAAGATATAGATTTAACTGACGTTATGAAAGATGCTAAACTTGGGTGGCCAAACTTCAAAAATGAAATTAGCAACCCTGATGTATTTTGGGATTAAAAAATCTAAAGCAAGAGCAAAATAAATGTTGTATTGGCCTGGTGGTGATATTCACGCATATAGGATATCACTTTTCGGTATTCAAGGTTAATTTGTTAATGTCGCCAATTTTTTTATAAGACCCAATCGGATCTGCGGTACCTCACAACTGTGAGCTGAGTCGATAGTTGTGAAGGTTTTGACATCGTCTGCATAGGCCTAAACATAGTTATCTTGCTTGATGATTAAGTCATTGATATACACATTGAAAAATAATGGACATAGATTGGATTCCTGAGGAACTCCAGAAGTGGAAATGTAAGGATTATACTTGTATCCATTATGTTCAACGACTCGTGTGTTGTGCTTGGGTGAAGAAGGACGTGTTTTGCATAGATTACAATTTCTACGTTAAGTTAGTTATTGAAGGGAGTTTTCAAAGTTCTTTTTGGAGTGAAGTAGGGAAGGAAGGGTGCGAGTGAGGGGGAAGAGGTGAGAGGACAAGAAATTAATTTGTTCATAAACATTTTAAAATAGTTAAAATTTAAGTAAATAGCAGTGGTACTTTATATAAATATTACATATCGTGAGCGTTAGAGATAGAGGATAACCTTTAACCTATATTTGTTGATATGTAATATATTTTCATTTAATTAAAAGCGATTGTTAAATTACTATATTTAGGACAATAGAAACGCAAAAGGACAATAAAAGAAAGCATATAAAGAGAAGGGAAAGGAGAAATGAATAAACGTGGGAGGTAGTGGAAAGGCAAATGGTATTTGGAAAAGGGGGGAAAAAGTAGGGAATAGCTCAATAGCGTAAAGCGGAAAGAGCAAGGAAGACAAATGGAGGAGTTATAGGAATTCATTCGAGGGATGGAGGAAAACATGAATGGAATTAAGAACGACATCAAAGAAATGAGAGAAAGCGAAACGTAATGAAAAAGAGCAAAGGAGGAGTTGATAGAGAGAATAGAAAAACTCGAAAAAAATCGGATGACGAGGAGAGGAGGAAAAGGAATTACAACATCCTACTAAAGGGCTAGAGAAGCAAGGATCAACAAAAAGAGTAATAAGTGATGATGGAAGAGAAACAAAATGTGAAAAAAGGATTTAAGAAAGTAACAGTCATAAATAGGGAGAGGGAAAATGGGATGGTAGTGACCGAAATAGAGGGTTGATAGGAGAAGCGGAAGGTTATGGGAGAGAAGAGAAAACTGAGGGGTATAAGAATTCACACAGATCACCACCTAACAAGGGAAGAAGGGAGAGTACAAAAAGGAATAATGAGTTGCGGAAAGAAAAGCAGAGGGAAGCAAACTTTGGGTACGATACAGACAAATGGAGATGGAAATATTTTTAATCTTAAAGGTAAATTAAATATGATGAGTAATGGAAGTGCACAAATTTTTTTGTTGGCAACTCATTAAATGTTTTTCAAAAACAACAACCTGATATTTATATAGATGATTCGGAACTGTGTGATGAAATTGTGTGCATTAAAAAATATACTAGTCAAAAAATAAAAGAGTGGAAAGAAGTTCCTATTTCTATTGAATAACAATGGGCCGACCTTTTTAACCACTTCAAAAGTTAAGATATACCACTGTAAGGATTTTAAAAGGACTTTTAATGACAAAACGTAATTTTGAAATGATTTGCCTTTAATTTTCTAAGTGTCTCCAAGATATTCAATGTAAAAATATACAAATGGAGTAACGTTTCGCTCGCCATTTTATTAACTAAGTACATTTAAAAACCGAAGTAAATAAAGAATTAAATATGTTTTATGGCACTATTGCATTATGAAATGGAACGCCTAAAACTTATATAAATAACCACTACATTTGTCACTTAGAGTCATAACTTTATATCTAATTTAAAAGAAATTTCTCTCTCTCCATCCCCTTACTGAGCAGTATTTGGTACCCCTTTTCGGGTGATGTGTCCATGTCCCGGATTTCCCCTTAAACTAGTAGTAAGTGGATATGCTCTTGTCATATAAGTTACTATAGATAACCTTAAATTGTATTGAATTGCAATTCTATGTTTAATTTGATAAAAATGATAAAAACTTTATTTTATTAGATGCTATAACGCTAGTATACTTTTCTGGAAGTTTTTGTTTCTATCTAGTTCCAAAATTATGTGAAAACTGATGTTTTTAAGTATATGAATCTTCCTTAATGATCCAAATTGGTGTAATTGAAAAAGAATTAATCTACATTATTAAAATTAACTGTGCTATGTTGATTTGAAATAAGTAAACAATCAAGTTTTTATCATGTCACTGCTGAATCGTCAAGTGCAAAGTTTGATTACTGAACGGTATATAAGGCGTTGTGTGTATTTCCTAAAATAGAATCATTCACAATGCAGTTGTGTATCTTGTTTACATTATTTTCTATTAGTGCAGCGAGTTTTGTACGTTATTTTGTTTTGTGTTAATATGTTTTAAAAGATTTATGTTGTAGGTTTTTAAAGTTGATAAGGATCTAACAGATGCATGGCAGATAATGATAAATCCGTACATGGATGAATGTGTAAAGGAAACTGGTGTAAACCCAGAGAAAGCGAGGAATGCTTTAGCACAAATGATATTTTCTGAACATGAGGAGTTCCAGTGTTTTGCAAAATGTATTTACAAACATTTGGGTTTTTACGATCCTGAATCTCAGAAATTTAACGTCGAGCTCATATTGCAGACAATCAAAGGGGTACCCAAAGATGTAGCTCATTATTGTTTTGATACATTTCAGAAAGAAAATTACGTACACGATGACTGCAAAAAAGTGTATTCCGGGGTTACCTGCGCAGTAAAGGCATTGTCCAAATTTTAAAGAACACAAAACACATTTTTGAATTAATTTTTAATAAAACAGTATATGTAATAAAATTTATTAAAGGTTTAATCTTAGACGGGTTTTATTCATTGTAAGAAATTCATTATACAGGCCTTTTGTCATGGTACATCTTATTTTTCGAATTACTCTTATAATAAATCACAGTGGATGGTAATTAAAGTTTATAAATATGGTCTTTCCACTGGTTTTGTATCGGTTTAATCATTTTGGATCTGAGTGAAATAGATATTAATTTATTGTTGCAATTTATGCGAATTTATTGACAGGGCTAAAGTTATCCGTTTGCGACATGCATCAGAAAGATATTTTTAATGAAAAGTTAATATACCCCACGCTGACGTAATATTATTAATGTAGATAAATAAAATATGAAATAATATTCAGATGATTATTTTTTGCATTTTTTAAAGCTGATCTCAACGACCGTCCGCGTATGTTTAAACTTGGTTCAACAACAAATGATAGATTTCAAGAACTACGAATTTGGTGTCATTTCCACATATTTAAAATACTCAGTGAAGACGGTGAAGACATTAATATTTTTATAACGAGCTGGTAGAGTCGTGGTGACACGACCTGCTTAACAATCAGAGGTAATTGGTTCGATTTCCGTTACCGTCTACCTTGTATGAGGTTTTTTCAGGATGTTTTTCTCATATACATGCAGCGGTATGGTCACTGTTTATATGCACACCATGTGTGGCTATTTAGGCAAATTCTGGGGTACCATTTCCCCCCTCAAAACCCTAACTCCGTTCCTTCCGATCCCATCCTGACCACACCCATCCTAAATCCCACAATGCATATATACGTAGGTAATGTATCTTTATCTTTAGAAGGCTACTTGCCATAGGAGAGCGATTCAATCATTTTGAAAGATGAGACGATCAGGCATTTTATGTAATATCTCAACTTCCGAAGATATTCGTTCAGCGAATAATAAATGAAATTCCTTGATTAATTACATGTCCAAAATGTAGGTGTTTTTTATAAGGTCGTTTCTGTTTTTGTCATTTTCACGTAACGTACTCGAAAATTATCTATCACATGAGATACCTTATTTATTATTGTACTGGATGTACTGTTGTATCCCAATAAAGTTATCTTTTGTGGTTAAAAATGAGCCAGTTGCATAACACCGAACTGTTAGCAGTGCCATACCCCCAGGTGGAATAACACTCTCCATAAAACTATTTTTGTTAGTGTAACATATATTGATATAAAGTGTGCAATAGAAGAAGAAGGTATACTGTTAAATAATTATAATATAGGTTCATAGTACATAGTAAAACACGTGTCGGCTACTACGCAAATTATAACCTCAATCTACTTTATGTGACAGAGAAAAAGAAACTTTAAATTCTAGGGTAACCTAGAATCCGATCTACTGTACCCTGTACTGCATTGAACGAATAATCGAAATTACCATAGATTCGAAATGGTATCAAATTAAATGGTATTTTTATAACATAAATATCTGTTATAAATTTTTAAACGTATACCTTCTTCTACACAAACGTCTTAATCAATATACCTACAGCCTCAAATGCAAACACTAGTAGTGCCCTTACCATTGATATTTCAAAAAGAAATTTAAAGTTACAATTGCACCAAAGCACTGTATAACTACACTCCGTTCCAAAAAAAGTGACGTACTGGATGTTTGACCTAACTTTAATGTCATATTTTTTAAACCACTGGGCCCATTTTTAAATTTTTCTTATTTGTTGATAGATCATTCTTTTGCCTTTCGAAAAAATCGAGTTGAAATTTTTTCAAAGCCTACTGGATGTTAGTGGAATAACCCAAAGCATGCTTTTTTCTTCACTTTTGAATCAACCTATGTGTTAATCAAAAAATGGTCAGAAAGTGCTTACACTGTATATGGAGCCGCTTATTTTACCAGCATTTTGCTTTTTTATTCATTGATTTATCTCTAAATTTGTCCGAATTAAAGCGTTTTGCTTAAATCTAACGTTTATCTCACAAAGTTATTTCATTGTAGAATCACATTGAGTTTGAAAGACATGTTACGGTATAAACTGGCAGTAAAACGGGATAACAGGTAAAAGTGGATTTTGCTCGTCTGTTCAGTACTCGGGGTGGGTTCGGTGTACTGCAATTTGGATAGCTTACCATAAACAAGCTCATAGGGGTTGAAATTTACAATTACGTCTGTTCACAGATACCATAAATACTCTCTTACCTGAAAGTAATTACAAGTGGCCCTGGGACCAACAAAAAATCGCTAACCTGAAAGGCTATAAATAACATCGCACGCTTCTCTAAGATAATTGCGTACCGCCAAACAATCAATAGCTAATCTGATCAAAATGACAATAATTCTGCTGTTACGTTCCTTTACTCAGTAATTCTGAATCTTCGATGATCTTTCCCTTAAAAACAGCACTCTCTTTAATTCGGTTTACATCCACTTGGAATTAAATTCCTCACACACAATAAAATACGCTCAAATTCATAAAAGTAGGGCATTAACTCGTCAACCTTTGAAAGTTAGGTTACAGTTCAATAATCAATAGATAAAGTTTCGGAACGTAATTACTTTACTTCAAGCGAACACAAAAGTATTGACGTAAACTTCAAAGACTCAATCTCATGAAAAAAACACATGAAATGCGCGTAAATGAGGTGTTGTATAATAAATAGGTTTACACAAGTACATTAATAAAGAAGGCCTTCGAGATATGACCACAATTATTACATTATTTGGCCTTTACTAAAATTTATTGTAAATCTGATTCCTATGCCTAAATAACATATGGTATATCAAATCAATTGCGTCCATCTTGTAACGCATTTAACACATAATTTTGATACAATTCGCCAGTATAACAAATAGGAAAAAAACACTTAAATAAATTCGGATTACAACACGGAAGAATACACTTGATGCAAAATTTAAACCAAAAATTTTAATCTCCTAAGACAGCGTGTTTAACCGTTAGTATATACAACAAAAGAACAAAACACTAACAAGTTTATTACACTTTGTACATTACATCAATTAATATACCAAAAATGTTTACCTTAGTTCTGGAATAGCTCCTTTGTTATACAGATACCTGGGAAAGACCCCAGAGGATGGACTCTGCGAGTCAGTGAGATAATTGATGTCGTGACTACGCTCGATTACTTTTCCCCGTGAAGGACAGGAGTGCAGTGCGCTGCAATCAATATTTACACTTTAATTTATAACTTTATTCGACTACATATAAGTTCAGCTTATTACGAGTTATTCGTTAGGGGCGAACTGTGAAATAACTATTTGGAATTTAGGAACGAACGTCTGGTTTCTTCCGCATGTAAAGGTCCAGCGTCCTTTACGTATGTTTTTTAAAATAAATTATTCGCGGACCACCCTATATTTCAAATTACAAGAGATTGCGCGATATTGCACCACAAATAATTCATTAATCACCGCTGACGTGTATTTCTAAAAACCAGTAAGTTTTTGCACGTCAGAGCAGTTTAAATCAATCCAATAACGGCATCCCCCGCACGGTAGCCACGAAGCCGCCCCCAGGTGCACCTTTATAAACCCGCGACGCGCTGCATAGAGCCCCTGCTCTAGGAGATAGAGAATATAAGAATATACCTGCTCGATCGTGACCCAGACCGCCACGCCGTTCCTGATATCCAGTAGCCGCCAGTACCGATTGCTTCTTGTAATCACCGACCTGTTAATCGCTGCCGCGGAGTCCATCGCGATCGTGTGATAACGCACACCACCTCGCGCCGGGCGACCTAAAGTTTGTTACCGAACTGCAATTAAAAGACACGTAAGTTGTAGAGTTATATAATCTAACAATTTACAACAAATCACAACATAACGTAAATAACGAAGGGCTTAGTCTCCAGGAGTTATAACGTTAACATTACACCACCACATACACAAAGAGTGTAAAGCATGGTAGATCCCGACGTCACTCGCAAACAGCTAAGGGTGAAGGTTTGATGCAGGGCTGTAAAGACCTACGACCTCTTAGTCAAACAGGTTAGACAGGCAGCTGCCTGCAGTCTACTGTTGGAGCTAAGGCCCCCGCTTACTACACATACCTACTCTACCTACAGACAAACAAAATATAAACACACGGTGTCTTTAATCGCAGAAGAGTACACAAGAAACCTGTTGCATAAATTTGTATTAAGAATAAATGTCGCGAAATACCTAGTGCAAAACCGTTCTTAATTAAATTGGAATACCACCGGGAATTCAAACATTAGATAATCCGTAAATTATCTAATATTAACCTGTAGTAAATAATAAAAATACGACCGCGTGTATATTACGATTTACCTCAGTAAAAGTAAATTCATTTTAGTATAGCATTTTCAATAGCAAGTATTTCGTTTACTTTATAATTTGTATATAATTGAATTTAGTTGCGCGGTTAGGACTTAATCCTGTTGTTTAAATAGTCTAAACGCCTTTTGAGAACAAAACGCGTTCTCAAACCGGTTATAAACATATAATTATAGTCCAGAGATCTCGCCTTTATTTACGCGAATCTTCCGCGTGTATTTCTTCATTGGAGTACGACATACAAGCTTCAGCGCTCCAGAGAGACTAAAGAGTACAAACATACAGTGCGCATAAGCAGAGACCAGTAATGATTTTCCCCCATGACCTAGAAATAACTCGAGTTCATTGCGCTAGCGCTTCCGACCCATATCTATTAAGGCTACCGCATGCGCTTCTGTAAGACAGGACCGTAATTTATATATATATATATATATATATATATATATATATATATATATATATATATATATATATATACATATTTGTTCACAGAAACGACTTTGCACCCAGTAACCAGGATTGGCAGAATCCCCCAGGCGAGAACAGAAGGAGCCCCGCTGATACCGATTATATTTAGTTTTAGTATAGTTTATTATTAATATTATTGTAAAATTACAAAACAATATACATCTTAAACCGCTTTAGTATAATTATTTAAAGTGACAGTGTTCAGCCCACTAAATAGTACAAATCCACACCCCGTTTAGTAAGAAATATATAAACACGACTGAGCTTCGCCGAGGTACTGGATTACACCCACAGAAGGTCGGTTAAATAAAATCTCGCCCAGACACAGAGAAAGGTAGGTTATATAAAATGACGCCTAACGTGGGACATGAAAAACACTGAACACCTTAAATAATTTTCGGTTTACAGATTCCAAAGGGACCGCAGAAGTACCAGTAACCCATAAATAAATTATTTTTGTTTTCCAGAGACGTTAATCTGTCTGTTACAGGATGAGTATACGGAGGGACTCGGAGGATACTAACACCAGAGTGGGATGGATTTACCAACTCAAGAAGGAGGAATTAGCAGCCGATGCAAAACAAAACCGCGCTGGGTTACACCCAAAGAAGGGCGGTTATGTAAAATCTCACCCAGACCCATGGAAAGGGAGGTTATACGCATAAAAGCGATAATTACTCCAAAGAACAGTGAAAGCACCAGGTAAGGAAATAACACCTTTATGGATTTTCGGAAAGTCCCTTTGGGCAAACTGCACTTAACGATAAATCAGTTTCGTGATGGTTGAACGACTTATATGATCCTTCGAGGTCGTTTCGGGGATAACAGAAGTTCTTTCAACACGGATTATGGATAACGTCGTTCCGCCATAATTCACTCGTTGCCGTAACGGTAACTTGATAACGTCTCTGCACCTATACTAGCTCTGAACGTCGTGAATAAATCGTTTGTCGCCACATTGGATTTTTACTTCCCTACTACTTAATTAGCCAATCATAAAAAGGTTGCTTAAGTTTTATAAATACGCGCCAACCCGAATCAATCTCGAAAACCGTAGGAAAAATTGCATTACCAAAAAAATACACTTAGTAACCGCAGGCCTTATCTATGTATGCAATATACTGTACATTAAAGATTTCTTGGCAACGCTGGACCTTAATGCCTTGTACCTAAATACACTCTTTGTTTAAGACCAAAATTTTTTCGAAAAGAAAAGGCGACAGTTTGACGGCTGCAAACTAAATTTTCCAACGATGATCCATACAAAGTAATAATTTATACTCAATTTAATTTTATAAAACGTAATTTCCCTTTCAACAAACGAAAATTTCTAAAACTATAACAAGGAAAATACTATTATTTACAAAGAAACTAATTGATCCCTCCTCTCAAATTAATAAAAGAGTTTTACTAATAATCTTAAATTAAGCTTCCATCTAAATTTGATAAACAACCGAAACTTTATTTTTGTTTTCAGAAAGGAAGATTCTAAATGCAATTACTATTTGTAGAAATTCGAAATCCTTTCAAATACGGAAAGACAAAATTAAACGTTACAATAGAAAAGCTTCCCAAAGAATTTATGCATTATCAATTGCATTAATTTATACTACATTTCAGATGTATGATATTAACAAATCAGTTATAATTTCGGAATTAACGGCAAATATTTGACAAAATCGCGGCTACGTGACAAACAATTGCCGCTGCCATAGCGATAGCTTTGTTGTATGCCTCCACATTTGACCCTTTCTCGTTTGTGTCATATATCAATTAGTTAAAAAAATTCTAGTGACTAGAACTACATGAAATGTCTCAAATATGTTTTGATGCAGTAGCCAGACTAGTTGTTTTAATAAACGATGGGTGTAGTAAACGTTACACCGCTCGTGTAGTAGGAGTCTATGAAGTATGAACAAACAGGAGCACTGCTCGAGATAGCAGATTTTATGGAGTCGATTAAATACTGCGGTAAATGTTTAGCAAGAGGTTTGCCAATTTGGGGTGTTGGAGTAAGGAAGCAGACTGTAAGTACACGTCTAAGAAGGTTAATTTAAAAGCTAGGAGACCTGCAAAAATTATGAAATTATTGCTCGAACATCGTGCTGTGAGAAGAAATTTCGTTGAGGATTATGGCAAATTGAGTATTCCTGAATGGTCAAATGTCTTATTTACGGATGAGTCATGGCTTTGCTTAACATGGTGGATAGAAGAAGAAGAATGTAGAGAAGGACTGGTAAAAGATTAATCCAGAATTTAATAACAGAATGTGAAAGTTTTAATAGTGGCTTAGTTATGGTGTAGGGAGGGATTTAAATGAATGGAGAGACGCCCCTTCATGCTTTCCGATGAGACGGTCGATGACAGCCCAATTCTACATTGACGTTTTACACCGGTATGTCGTACCTCATATAGAGTTAGCGGGAAATGTCCGAATCCACACCGCAGCAATAGTGCGAAACCTGCTCGCAGCTACGGGTATCACCACATTACAGAGGCCCTGTCGGAAGTCCGGATATCAATTCTATAGAACATTTGTAGGATGAATTGGGGAAAGGGATCGTTCTCGCGAGACAAAAATTGTAAAATTATAACCTTCCTTTTTCACGTGTTAGGATTCTAATTCCTTGAACTCCTGCACGTACTATAAGGCAGTATTCATTTATTAATTTAATTAATTAGCACATAACCTGTAATAAATGATTGAATAGGATACCGTAATTAGTAATTTATTTAAATGACCGAACTGAAGCACATGATACATTTTTTGCACATTTCATAAGTAGCTATCTTCACATCACACGCATATGTCAATAAGTATTATACAGTGTATTCACAAATAAACCTACGTAATAGATGAATACTTGATTGAATTCTCACAGGACCAACATGTCCTGAATTAAACTGTAATTTTCATTTAAAAAATTGAGAACAAATTTAAATAACAGCGAAAATACCAATTATCCATGGTGTATGCGATTATTTGATACTCTTCTGTGTCTAGTGGTGTTACTGAATTAATTTTTTTTTTCCTTATTCATTTTGCCAATTATGCATTAAACATATGTTAATTTTACTTCATTATGTTTGGTAATTCATTGTACATTTTGTCGCAGTTGATTTAGTGGATTATTCAATTAATAAAAATGGGTTGTTCAATAGTAACTTTGGACATGATGTAATGAGTATGTTACAACACGTTCATTAGCTTATAACTCTAATTATTTTTATAAGATGAAAAAAAAATTCAACATACTTGGCTGCAGTAATGATTAATGTTTTCAACAAAAAAAGTCATGAGCAAGAGTCCGATTCTCAAGCGATGTTGGGATATTCAGTTTTCTATATTCTTTCAGTTTCAGGGACATGTTTACGTATTCGCGTAAATAACTACTTCGGGAATAAAATCATAGAAAATATTGATACATCACTGTAAAGGGGATAAAATTGTGCGTTATAGGGTATATTAAAGAAATTATATTGTCATTTATAAGTTAAGTTAATATCCTTCAGACTTGAAAATTTCACGTTTTTTAATTTCGCTGCTAAAACATTTAATGAAATTGCAATTTTCTGATGTATACATGACACACGCACACGCACGTACGCACGCACACGCACCGACACGACGACACGACTACGCTGTACGTGTACGTGTACGTACGTGTACGTACGTACGTACGTGTACGTGTCCGTGTACGTGTACGTGTACGTGTTCGTGTACGTGTACGTGTACGTGTAGGTGTACGTGTACGTGTACGTGTATGTGTACCTGTACGTGTACGTGTACGTGTACGGTGCGTGTACGTGTACGTGTACGTGTACGTGTACGTGTACGTGTACGTGTACGTGTACGTGTACGTGTACGTGTACGTGTACGTGTACGTGTACGTGTACGTGTACGTGTACGTGTACGTGTGCGTGTACGTGTACGTGTACGTGTACGTGTACGTGTACGTGTACGTGTACGTGTACGTGTACGTGTACGTGTACGTGTACGTGTATTTGTATGTGTGTGCGTGTGCGTATGTGTATGTGTATGTGTATGTGTATGTGTATGTGTATGTGTATGTGTATGTGTATGTGTATGTGTATGTGTATGTGTATGTGTATGTGTATGTGTTGTGTATGTATGTGTATGTGTATGTGTGTGTATGTGTATGTGTATGTGTACGTTTATCTCAATTTTCTCAAAAACAGTTTTGACCAAGAATTATATATGAATATGGCAAGAGGCTCCGTATTGATGGTATTGGAGGTATATCTGAGAGAACTAATATAGGGATTCTTCTATGTTTTTATTGAAAAAGAACGTTTATAAGAAATTTTTGTAGCAGCACTGTTTGCTGTGTCGTACTATATACGAAAATATTTATGATTTAGTGGCTCAGAATGGCGTATCCTGCCCTAATTACGTTTTACTGGTGAATTATTATTGTTGTATGGAGGGCAATCATTACGATATTGCTAGTTATTGGGAAACTTCTTCAGAGTATTTGTTATTACCTCTAAGTATATAGAGGAATTTTCTCAAAAACAGGCATTGAATGAAGATGAAGTATATGAGAAGGTCCACTAGAGCAAAATTATAACTTGGCGTTTTTAGTTGCATGGCATTAAAATCAACAATTTAGAAATAAATAAATAAGAAAAATTTTAATTGTTATATAAAATGGAGTTTTCGACAAATCCTGTACTATACTAAATACTATGAATATTAATTGTAGTGTTAATTTCCTATCTACTCCGATAAGCGAGAGGTCCTAACTTTTAGAAATAGACCAAGGTTGACAACAGGAGGGTAACGAAAACAGTTTAAAAGCAATAGATTATTCACAAAAGTTATCCTTTTAATTCCGACCCGTCTCCAATGCCCGTTTTTATGTACTTCACTGCATTCACTCGAAATTTTACCACTGTGTAAGATACATAGCATTTTTTTTATGTTTGAAATTAATCAGTAGCCAAGAAAGGAATAGTCAGGTGCTTTCTAAATAGGTATACAATGCTGATGGCGTTGGGAATAAGTATTTTATTATTATATTTTGTAAGACTCGAGGTATGCCCATGTGCCTAATGGCCCTAGCGCAGGCAACTACTAGCTGACTTGCAGGGTAGTGTCTTATGGATAGAGACCCAAGTTTATAAAGAATTGCGATAGGCACATCTGGGGTAATCGCAAAGGTAGACGCGTTTGTGACGAGTAGATTAATTTATGACAACTTTGTTTGGTGTTTCAACTATACCGTCAGCAAGGAATGTGACAACTTCCGCCGCACATGTAAGCTGTTAACCGGTTTACCTCCTATTTCAGATATTTACGAAGCTAGCTTGGTTGCCAGATATAGACAGGCGTTGTTGAAGACGATCACATGAAAACGGAAAGGGAGTTGGCAAGTGGAATGATATTGGCAGTTAGGCACTATTGCGTTTAAACCTAAAGGTAATTAAAAATTATTATTAATTTTATTAAATACATAAATAAAAGGTTTACCTCGAGTAGGATTTGAACCTACGACCTGTACTTTGCTAGAGTACCGCGCTAACCAACTGCGCCACCAAGGTTCAAGCCCCAATGGATGTAAATTTTGTCCTTATGTATGTAGAAGTGATGTAAATTCTAAATATAATGAGATTACAATCAAATTACTTATATTAATGGAATGTGAGCCTGCAATATCGCAAGGATTCACACATACCAAAGCAACTTGACAATATTAAGTTATTATAAGTTTTTGTTATGAACGAATAAGTTCAAAGGTAAATATGTAATTAAAAATTATTATTAATTTTATTAAATACATAAATGTGTTTATATTTCATGGCAGAATCTAAAAACTTGATGGACTTGATCGTTTATGATAGATTTAGAAATCTAGTTTAGTTATCCAAAAGTAAATCGTGCTTGCATCTAGAGTGTACTTAAGAAAAGGTGAGTATGGAGGTGAAAGATGAACGTAGTGCGACTAAAATTATAATAACAGGTAGCTCATAATGTAAGAATTAAGTATGCACGAGCTTTGAACAGACATATGAAAGTGAACCAAATGATATTGAACGAAAAAATAAAGAACGGTGGTTTTAAGAGTGCGTGATTGATACCGTTGCACAGATATGTGGAAGATCGACTTTGGATAAGCAGAAAACACTTCTTCTTGGAGTTAATATGCAAAACAATGTAGTATGTAAGAAACAAATAACAGTGCGTCTACAAACAATAGACCGTTCACATATGTAAAACCTTGATCACTAAGCAGTCAGATGAGAACTAACTAAGAAAGAAGCCAGATTACCGATTAATGATATGTGAAATCGTTTGCAATGTATCGATAGTTATGCACTTAAAACGTTATATACTTAATTAGCAGTGCATAACGCCAATCAAGTAAAAAAAGTAGTAGTTCTTTAGAATACCCATTCAGTAAGTAAGTTTTTGCGCACTTATTGATCAAGAATGGTGATGAAAATTCATCACAAAATTGATTTCTTTGGCATCGATGCTATGAGATTGATGTTGCATGCATGAAATACAGCCGAATTGGGGTGAGAAAATGCTGAAAGATTTTGAGGGAGATAAGAAGCTTTTATAGAAGTTGGTGTGAAATGTTGAACGCAACTTGAAGCAAGGCACAATAGGAGTGCTGAATAGTATGAACTAGATGGTATGCGATGAGTCGGATTGAGAAACAAGGATATTTAAAAATCTATGAGGAATTGAAAGTGAGCTGAAGCGTGAAACAATGAGACTTTGAAAGGGATAAGGAATGAAACTGAGGATGATAGTTCAATGTGGAAAAGAAGGTGGTACATAATTTTGTAGATTGGTAAAGCTAAAGATGTGGATAGAATTGCGTGAATTATTTAATACATGTTTTAAAAGTAAGTGTAAAAGAAGTAAGATTAATTGTAAAAACTACTGAGGGATTAGTTTCTTGAATGCACCTGGTAAGGTACTTGAAAAATCTTGCTTGATGGTGTACGTGCATTAACACACATTATGATTTAGGATATTTCTAGTAGCTGTATGATAGGATGCGTGGATCATAAGGTTGCTCTACAGCAGGTAACCAATTGTTTAAATCTGAAGAAGAAACTGCACTATGCGTTTGTTGACTTGGAACAAGCGTATGACCAGGTGAACAGGGAACATTTCTGGGACATTTTATGTAATTACGTAGCGTGTAAATGTGAGCGTTTGTCAGGGCGTGAGAAGGCCTGCATGAACACTTGAAATAGAGCAAAAACAAGGGTACATGAACGTAGATGTTTTATGTATTCAAGGATAATGGTGTTAGGCAAGCATGTACCGATACAAATGGTTTAATGGTTAGTGATGTGAATGTACGGATCCTAGTGTATCATAATGGTACAATTTCACATAGTGAAAATACATGGTGGGTACAGACAATGCTGAGGAATCATAATGAATGAGTGCAGCATAAAAAAATTAATATGTGTGAATACGTAGGTTTCGTTGGTTTGTTTGCATTGAAAAATGAACAAGGAGCTTTGGACAAAGCAGATAGTGTGGGATATGGACAAAACGTGTGTACCTCCAGAGTTGTGTTTGAATTCAGTAGAAACTGCGATAAACAAAAGGAAGATAAGGAGTTGTGCAATAACAAGACGAGTGAGAATCAGTACATGAATGATGTGAAGGCAGACGACGTATGCAAAGATATGACGATATGGAGAAAAATTGCTCATGGTAAGTAAATATGAAGGGCTAACGCTGTTTCCGCCTACGCCATGGGGCAATGACGTGATAGATATGTTTGTTTGTTTATAAATCGTTACCAAATATTTTCTATTTAAACATTTATTGAGATTAGATAAATAGCATCACACTTTAGTTCAACTTCAGAAGCAACAACAATCTCGACCGAAAATGAAATATTTAATCCTACTTGGATTAGTCACTATAGTCTTTGCCTCTTTTGTAAGTATATTATTGTTAGTAAAGCAGTAACTAATATTGAATTTTCTAGATATTTGAGGGCGGCAACGATTTAGTAAACTCCTGGGACAAATTGATAGAACCATATAAAAATGAATGCGTTATCGAAAGTCGTGCTGTTGAAGATGAAGTGATTCACGCTATGACAAGAAAACGTATTCCTGCAGATCGTGCAACTAAATGTTACGCAAAATGTATCTATGTAAGATTAGGTTTTTATAATAGTGAAACTGGAAAATTTAATATTGATGTGATGGTGGAAAAGATTAAGGGATTAACTCCCAAAATTGCTGATTATTGTAGTAACAAACATGTGGAAGGAGATGATTGTGATAAAATTTATACTGTTGTCATATGTGCTATTACGAAAATGGTAATGCAGAGTTTGACAAACAACAACAATTCAATGATCCTGAATTTACATTCAGCAAGCTCAAAATTTATCTCCGATATCGACTATTGATACCGATTTATTGGTAGTCTTTTTTTTTAAATCAATCCGTTAATAAACCTAATTGTAATTGAAATTAGTATTAATTTGCTTCTAATCATTTAATGTAATTATAGTAGAAGGTAGATCCATGAGGCTGATAAAATAAATATTGTGAAAAATTTATCTCAGTTTAATTAAACTCTGACCTTTAGTCATAAATATTAATTTACATTCAAATTATTTATGGACTGAACTAATAATATACGCTCCCTTTACTTCAAAACAATGCCAAATTAATTATGTCGGATTTCTTTAAAACCAAACTGTTGCGATATTGGAAAATTTATATTGATCTTTTAAATTTTCTGTTAAATTTAGAGAATTTTTATGCCACAATCAATTTAAATACAATTGAGGGCTCTATTCTCTAACACTTAATATCGTGGTACTGTCTACTTAAGTTTGCATTAAACTGGGACAAATCGACTACACCAATTTAATTTAAACAGTAAATATCTGTGTATCAAATTTATTGTATAACGTCACAGACATGGACATTCAAATCTTATATAATCCTATCATCCCTAAATTCAGTTATACCAAAGAGCAATAAATGCTCTTTGGTTATATTCAATCTAAGTAGGTGTATGATATAGATTCAATGTTCGAGTTCTGGTACAATCTATTTACTCTATCAATAAGTTTAATGAATATTATTAAAAAAAGAAAATGAAATATACCACGCCACCATTGACTTATTCCAACATAACATAGAACCATAAAGTTCGATTTCCTTTTAGTTCACGATGTGTTCCAATATGGTCCAAGGTAATTGTGGTATAAGTAACAGTGTTCCGATCACCTTGAACTACAATTGATTTCTTGACAAACCAATTTATTTTCCTTTCAGTACTTCAGCTGTTTTCTTTCATACACAAATAGGTTATGGTATGTTTGAACTACGTTATTTTGTAATACGATCCCAATTTAGGATGCAATTATTTAAAACGTTTACATTCACCCACTTGTTCCTTAATTCTAAGCTTAAATACAGTTTAACAAATCCTTTGGCCTTTCAGTTATAACCAAATAATTGTGGACCAAATCAATTCACTTTTATATTACAAGCATAAATGTAAATTATTTTATTTATTAGTTCCCTTAAAGGAAAGAGAGCATAGAAGTTAGTTCAACTTATGCATTATACACGTTTATAATTTTAACCAAGTCTCACAATTTAACACTTTGGCCTTTTAAATCCTGAATATGAACACAAATAGATCTCAGTTACCTTATGTTCATATTACTGCTGACAAAAACTTACAATTTTAATATTTCAAGTTTTTTGTAATTTCAAAATACAATAATATTTACAATGACATATCCGCATGGACTCACCAATGACAACTCAAAAATG
Organism: Vesta saturnalis; assembly: GCA_036346205.1. Lineage (NCBI taxonomy): Eukaryota > Metazoa > Arthropoda > Insecta > Coleoptera > Lampyridae > Vesta > Vesta saturnalis. The sequence goes on along the minus strand of JARFJB010000502.1, from coordinate 1,513,295 downwards.
GCACACGGTCAGTTTTATGACCGTCTCGCGTCAATGTTAAATACAGGCTTGCCTAGCCCTAGTTCTGCAATCCTATTTATAACTTTTCACCCTTTTAGCAAGATGGATATTTAAATTGGCAAATAAAAATTCGTAAAACCAACTTTTGAGAAGGTCTCGATTAAATTTCTCTACATATGGTCTACCTTATTGAGTAAAATTCAATAATTTTTTTAATAAATGACTAGGGCTCCTATGAAATTCTATTCTTATAATTGAATTAAGTATCCAGATATAACGGAATTACATTTTTTTCCCGATGAAGATCAGTTACATCTATTTTTAGTTAACTTTATATGAAATTTTCTAGGATTCACCCTAAAAAATTACTTTAGCAAAGTTACATTGCTAAATTCAAATTGACCCAAAAGTTATGCATAAAATTAATATGCAATTATGATTGACCAAAACAAGATGTTTCAAATGCTGTTTAATTTGTTTTACTTCTTAAGAATTTCTGTTCAATTTAATATAAATGTTAGCGGTAAGTTGCGCGTCCATATTTTGTCCTTTAAACTAAAATAAGTTACAGTTTGATCAGTGACGGTTCGTTATCTTTTATAAATCCTGAAATGAATGTTAATTTATTTTTAATATAAGCATTAATTTATACTTCGCTTTAATAGTTCTGTTAAATTTAAATGTTATTTTGCACTTGAATATACGATTCAAGTTATCTTTATAAAAAATGCTTTAATTTATTTTCTACCCCTATCAGTGACGTGTCTTCATCCTTAAATGTCTGTATGTCTGTTACAAGATACATATTTTTAAACAAATATTGCTTACTAACTTAGTGAATCTTATACTTATACGAAACCTAGGTTGAAGAAGGCCGCCTGTTATTAGTTTGTTAGAGTATCTGAATTTTAGCAATATATAGATTTTGTATATAATACATATTTAAATAGGTATAATGCATAGTATATCGTTGTGTGATGTGCTGCTCAGAAACCTTCGTCCTCTTCAGCACGTAGAATGTATGGTTAATGGTTGGCGTGATGTACAGCCTGTCTTGTTTTCACTCGGGTTAAGTAGTTGATGGTTATGCTCTACGAATCTATTAATAAAAGGAAACAAGTATCAGGTATCTGAATAATAGTTATTGTATTAAAGCAACAAGAAATAAAATTAAAATTGTCACTAAATTCTTATCTTGAGACACCAGAAGGGCAAAAGGGTAAACACCTCCTGACGTATTTGTGGATAACTCCTCAGGAGTCAGTCGCGGTTCTAGCCTTAGCTGCCACCTTTTGGAACAGGTAGGGCCTTCCCCATTTCAAGTCTTCCGAAAATCCCTAACATAGAGTCATAAGCCATGATCTGTAGTTCGCAAAATGGTTCCTACCGCAGTATAGGCACATTTCCTGGTCAGTACGGGATTTTGTGCATTGACAGGAGTGATGTTCACCAGTGTACATGACACAGCGTGCTGCTGACCTGTTGTAATGCTGTGCATGACGGAAACCCTGATATCGGTGGCGCTAGTTTTTCCCGTCAGTCTTGGACTGTGACTAGGAAGCGGGTAGCGGTAGCAGTACCAGTATAACGGAGATTGGGAATTAATACATTTTTAGACAGCTCTCAGCTAACGTCAGCTTCGGGAAGTTTTACGGGCAGGTCGCGTATTACCACCTTAGCCAAGCGGTCGCTCTTTGGCTGATAAGTATTGTACGGTTGTCAGCCGGTTTCTGTTTGGAAATGAAGCATATTGTATCCGAATTCCCTCGTTGGTGACTTTCGCCCGCATGTGATTCCTTGTTGGTCGATTTCTCGGTAGGCTACCCAGTTCTCCTTCTGACAAAGAATTAGCTGCGGCACTTTCCCGCTGATGTCGGTTGCAGTTATCCTCTAGTCCATTGCTGCTGGCTGTCCGTAACCTACTCCAGTGATGTGCCGTCCAGATGAACAACTGTCCATCTGGACGGCGACGGTGGATGTCGATGCAATGGCTGTTTGGACCTCAGCTAGCTGGGCTACGTCTTGTGGCAGTGCTGGTGATGGTATTGCCTCATATTCTTAGTGATGGCGGTTGGTGGTACGTCGATTCTTGCTCGGTAAACGGTAGTTCGAGTAGCGACAGTATCGCGTGATTCCATCTTGGCGATGATAACGGATCAGGATGTTCTAGAATCAAGCGGTGGTAGTCGCGCAACCACTTTTCTCTATTGCACGGGTGGCCCATATTAAAAACGATTTCGGCAGATTTGGTTGACCTTTGTGATTGACAGATTTGTCTATAACTCGTAACTTTTTTGTGGAGATGTTGACCTCGATTGAAGAATGCTATCTTTAATCGTTTATTGGTTTTTTGAAGGCTTTTCTTGTTTTAGTTTTCTATTTCTGATCCCCGGGCGGTTTAGCCCTGTGTTTTAGGTATTTCTGTTGTGCTTATTTGTGTATTGTAAGTGATAGCAATTCTGAAATGTTTATTTTGTGAGAAAAAAATTATATGTGTTTTATTACGCATGCATCATAATCAACGATTATCGCACGCTGGAGAGTGCGTAATATAGATATAATTATGGTAATTAAGGAGCGATAATCTACAATTATGCCCGTGGTACATACAATGTTTTATTTTATTTTGCACCATGAAACTAGAACAAAATATTAAAAAGATTCAGTATTTTCGGCAAGTTTTTAAATGCAAATGCAGTAAAATAAAGTCGATAGTAGGTTAATTTGTTGTTACTAAGATACTGTGATATTGCTATTATATATCATGTCATGTGTTTGCTGTCAATCATGCTGCTTAGCATCAATGACATTTCCGTGCTATAAAGACCACATTACGCCCGAATTTGGAGGCGTATAATAGATATTTATGTATTAAGGGCATAATCAGAAGATTATTGCTGGAGGGAATGTTAAAAGCCCGACGCGAAGCGGAGGGCTTTTATATTCCTGAGGGCCATAATTTGCAATTATGCCCGTGGTACATACAATGTTTTATTTTATTTTGCACCATGAAACTGGAACAAAATATTAAAAAGATTCAGTATTTTCGGCAAGTTTCTAAATGCAAATGCAGTGAAATAAAGTCGACAGTAGGCTAATTTGTTGTTACTAAGATACTGTGATATTGCTATTATATATCATGTCATGTGTTTTCTGTCAATCATGCTGCTTAGCATCAATGACATTTCCGTGCTATAAAGACCACATTACGCCCGCATTTGGAGGCGTATAAAGAACATTATGGTGGCAAAATAAAATAAAATGATGTTTACGATTCGCCTACTTTTTTAAAGGTTGCTATAGAAACGTAAAGACTGTTTAATGTTTAAAACATTATTTCAGATTATGATGCATTCATAATAAAAAATAGCGTATAATATGCGCGCATAGGAGGCCTTTAAAGCTCTTGCGACTTACAAAACACTCCGCTGCGCGTCGTGTTTTGAAACATGTCGCGCGTACTTTAAAGGTCCTTTTATACACTTATATCATAGTGTACCATTAAATGATTGAGACATGATTGAGTTATAATAGGTAGAGTTGCCCTTTTTTTTTCGTTGCGGTGGTCGTCATGATTTATACCTTGGGAATTGGGGTTATCCTAGAATATATAGAACATTGTCGAGGCCCTTAGAACTCTTCTGGAAGGTCGTTTAATCGTTGTTGTATGAGAACTGGGAGATGTTTAAATTTGGTTTTGGGGATTTCGTGGTAGTTGGGGATTGTTGGAGATTAGTATTTATAGTATTCGTTTGGTTGGGATTCTGTCACCGTTTACCCTGCGGTGAGAACATTTGGTTTGTAGTATTATGTCAGTTATTAGTTGGGGTGTTGTATGCTTAGAAGAAGGTCGATTCAATTCAATTCAATTAAATACAGTTTATTCATATTATGGTACAATTATTGATTATGGGAATATTAACAAATTCAATAAACTGCTCAGGCGAGGTACCCTCTTCCGCCGGTTATTTACATAGTTTTTGTGATATAATTACATTTCATGTTTCATAAGTGTATAACATGTTATACTTAATGTCTAGAGCAAAAAAAAAAAAACTACATGTTTAATTAGGTTTACTTTACTTAATTTAGTAGTATTTCATTTATTCTATGAGGATCGTTGTGCCGGGACTCGTGGGTAGGTGGGTGGTGTTTTCTTAGAAGCAGGTGGGCCGGTCCCTCTGAGCACCAAAATGGATCGCGATCCCGGAGTCTGTATAGTTTCTTGTGGGTGTTACCTGTAGTGAATAGAAAATATTATTTGTGTCATTATTATTGCGCCGTTAATTGAATTTTATTGTGTTGTATAAGTGATGGTTTGATGTGAATTTTGAGTAGCGAGTGGTAGATTGCGTTAGTATGTAAAATTTAATGTATTGATACTGTTAGCTATACTTATCCCGACATCCCTACTCATCGCCGTTCCGGAGGTATTTACACGAAAAGGGCAAACACCTCCTGACCGTGTGTGAGGATTACGGGCCATAGTTCAGTCGCAGTTTGTGCCGAATCTAAGGTCGCTGCCACCCGTTGGACTACAGGTAGGACCTTCGCCATATCGTCTAAACCTAAATCGGGTGAACAGGGCTTTTTTTACGTCTGCGGCTTTCACCGAATCCGCTACGTCAGCCATCTAGCTACCGCTCGCCTTCGTCTTGGCGTAGCTAACGCCGGTTCGGACTAGAGAGGGTGCCCCTGTGGGCGGTGTCTTTTTCTGCCGCTGTTTAGGTGGATCTGCCGTCTTTTCCACTGCAGGAGACGTGGGTATCTCGGGCAACCCCTGAAGTTAGCCGAATAATCACAGCGTGCCACCGCTCTACAGTAACGCTGTGCGTGACGGAATCCCTGGCACTGGTGACACTGCTCGATACCTGGTTTCCGCCTCAAGTCTTCAATGGAGACATGTAGGCGAGCCACGTACTCCACCAGCCGGATCTTCATAAGATCCTCTTCAGTTGGTAACTGGACCAGCAGAAGCGGGATCGGTATGCCTTGTTTCTTCATTCAGAAGTAAGATTTTATTTCAATGTCATGAGAAGGTCGTTTCTCATGCCGCTTGTATTCCGATCCAAGGAGAAAATCCGTGATGTATGCCCGTCGCACTAGGCACCGCCCATAAGGCGTACCGAGCACGGTAAGAAACTATTTGATTCTGCAGAGTTACTGTAATATGTGATATAATTAATAAGGCCATTATCCCATGACCAACTGGTTTCGCTACTTTGTACTTTGATTCAAATAAGTGCATTTAATAAATCAACTAGAAGTCAGATGCTTTTATTATTGTTCCTTACCTAAACTGCATACAGAAGGTCTAATTATTGTAGAAACGATTTTATTCTTTAACGATTTGAACTTATTATATACAATTTTTAAAAAAGTAAACTACTACACAATAGAACTGTAATTTCTTAGCATCAAGTAATTTTCTATAAAATTCTATATAGAGATTTACAAAGAGAGATAAGTGATATCTTTGTTAAGTTAAATTCATAAATTTTTTTTGAACAGTATCAAGTTTCCTTGAGCACTGATCCGTTGCACAACGAAAATCACTAACTCTTGTTTCAATAGGTGAGTAATAAATTCTTCTTAATAGGTTAAAATTTAAACTGTAACACTCTAAACTTAAACAGTAAGTACCCCAAATTTTGAAGTACTTGGTTCATATGATTTTTACATCCTCATACACTATACGAAGTATTGTAAAAGGAAAGTATCGCGATCTTGGAAAAATTCGATATCGTGGTTTTGACGGATCTTTACGTTTTGAGAGTCTCTGGTCCTATTTTGACCGCTCTATGTGTGTGTGTGTGTGTGTGTGTGTGTGTGTGTGTGTGTGTGTGTGTGTGTGTGTGTGTGATGTGTGTGTGTGTGTGTGTGTTGTGTGTAGTGCGTGCGTGGTGGTGCGTGCGTGCGACACAAATACTATTTGAGCGCAAAATGATACATTGCCGCTCTGAGCGAGAAGTGTGACGCACGATGCGAGCCGGAGCGCGGATATCTGGCGAGAGCGGCAATGACACTTTGTGCTTGAATTACACACATGATTTCAAAACGTGAACATCACTCTTTTCTACACATGTGTTTTTGTAAGAATGTTTGTGAAAAACTGTATTTTCGTGATGAACATATTATAAAAGAGGTAGCATAATTATCCTAAAAAAATGTTACATTTCTTTTAATTTCCATTTCGTAGGTTGGAAGGTCGTGTGATGTTTCACACCAGATATTTATTGTACGATAACGATCTTAACATCACGCGCTGGGCACAAAATTGTCGACATCTGTAAAATACCCCTCAACGGATACTTTTGTCAAACGTCGCAGAAACAGTAGACGTTTTTTTATTAAGGTTTTTATGGTAACTAAGCGAGCGTTTTAGATACTTTACCGCTCGGCGAGCGACAAAGTAAAACAAAAACTTGGTCCTCAGAAAAGTGCAACTTTGCGCTTTCCTTTGTAAAGGACGCCGTCAGATGTCCAATTTTTATTATTATTAATTAGTTTCCTAAAGTTTATTAGCAAGACGCCGTCCTATCATGATTAATTATTTGCTAAGAAAAATACCAGTACTGATATAATATTCACGGAATTTATTAAGATAAAGTGCCTCGCTAAATGCACAGGTGCAAGCAATTATAAAAATTCGTAGAAGTTTTAGTAAAAGTTAAACATGTTTCATAACGTTGCATAAAATTGCACAATAATTAATCATGCATCCTCCCTCCAGACGTAAATCCAAAAACGTTTAAAAGTTTGTATACGTCAGAGCATCTTCCGCCAATACTGGCCTGCGGAATCTCACCATCAAAACTTCGTAACCACCCTCGCGAATTCTTTATAAAAACGCGGCACGCGCTGCTAAAGCTCTCTTCGAATCTAATCGAATCGACTCGCGAAAGAATATTAATAAATTAATAGATAGACTCTCTTTTTAATCAATCTTTATCAATCTCGCGCTACCAGAAGAATCGAATAGAAATCGTGTGCTCTATCGTCGCGTTCGCGCCGGCTACTACCGTTTAAAACCGTCAACCTGTAACCGCCGTCCGAGTAGAAATCGCGATTCCGCGGCTTGATAGCATCACCGAAGTTGCAGAGATCTAACGTTGAATGCACATAAGTCGAAATAAAGACAACACTATACACCTGGTGATAGGGATATGCAGGGTTGTAAGCCCGACATACTCTTTCATTACTAGACACCTATACTGTGGAGTTTGAAGGGTAGTTGCCCGACATTCCATTGACCGACGGAGATCCTCTTGTTAGTTTAACGGGTGGTTGCCAGATTACTAACAAAGGAGACCCACACACACCTACACTTTGGAGTTTGAAGGATAGTTGCCCGACATTCCATTGACCGACGGAGATCCTCTTGTAGTGTAACGGATGGTTGCCCAGATTGCTAACAAAGGAGATCCACCTACACAAATTTACACGAACACTACAACACAAAACACCTCGACAAACGTACCAGCAACCGCAGAGTACCTGTAATTAAAACCTCGTCGAGAGATTAAGCTGAACACCTAGTTAACGCCGTTAATCCAGTAATATAGAAAGAAATCGTAAAAACTAGACGTGTTAATCATTACTAAATTATCGCCTGTAAAATAAAACCACCGCCGCCAGCACCGAACAACGTAAGTTATACCGTTTGCAATTAATAAGATTGTTACCTGTAAACCAGAAACTATCAGATAATATATTTCGTGTTAAATAATTCAAATCATTATTGTTAGACGCGAAAGCTTCAATTTAATAGAAAACGAAGGTTTATATTGTAAATTGGTCAACATAACAAAAGTATTTATTTAAATAAAAACCTGTGCACTAAAATAATTAATATCGTAAAAGTAACAAATAATCCGCAGCTACCGTATAGAAGCTATTTTCATAAGAAAAGCTTTCATTTATTTAAAAGGGCAAAATTGAATGTAAACGTGAAGGAGTTTATTTTCATAAGAAAAGCAGGTATAAAATTGTACTTTTATACATTTCAAAACGACCGCTTTAAAATATCGATTATTTTTTAAAGGCAGAGCATTGAACTCGGTGTTTTATCGCGCACGTGTTTATACCGCGTTATCTTGCTACTAGTTTCTGTATTTTATACAGGGACGCATTCAGGTAAAATTATTCATTTTATTTCGGCAATTAACCAGTATAAACTGAAACCAGTCAAAGGACGTAAACTACGAGTCAAAACCCAAACCTTCTATTAATGTTATATTACAGAAACTCCAGAGGACTACCTAACCCTTAGTTCCGGGACCCACCAGGACGTAGTATGTCCACTTGACGATCCTGCCAGGAAAAGGAGAATCCACCGTAAAATATATTTATATATATTAGTTAAGTAATTTAAACAAAACCATATTAGATTTGTAAAAGTAAATAGGGACTAAATATATGTATATAAACTTTTTTATCTATTTGTTCAATGTGTTGAGAGCCTGAATAACGAACCCCGATCCTTATTTTGCAAGTACAACATTCCGACTGAGCCAAAAGGGCAAAAGTGATAATTATTCAGTAGTAGTAATACACTTAACGGTAAACCTCCATTTCCGTTGACAGGAAAAGGAGTGGCGTAATACAACTTTGGAAGGGTAAATTTGTACTTTTCGCTTGATTGTAGAAAAAAGCATTTGCGTCAGGGTTAGTATTATAGACTCGGTTAGGTCAGAAAAATCACGAAACTAAAACAAACACGGTGAGAGATTTTTCTGTGGCTTATGCAGTAGAACGAGGATGGATAAGGTGGTGAATGAGTTCAGCATACAAAATTAATAACCTGTGTGAATAAGGTTTCGTTGGGTTGGTTCCATTGATAAAATTAAGCAGGGACGATTGGCAAAGCAGAAATGTGTGGGTAAAGCTAGGGATAGGACAAAACGTGTGTACCTCAAAAATTGTGGTTGTTTGTTTATTAATCGTTGATAAATATTGCTATTTATACATTTATTGAGATTACATGAATAGCATCTCAACTTCCGAAGCAACAACAATCTCGACCGAAAATGAAACATTTAATCGCTCGGCGAGCGACAAAGTAAAACAAAAGCTTCTTTTGGAAGGGTAAATTTGTACTTTTCGCTTGGTTGTAAAAAAAAGCATTTGCGTCAGGGTTAGTATTATACACTCGGGTAGGTTAGAAAAATCACGAAACTAAAAAAAACACGGTCAGAGATTTTTGTGTGGCTTATGCAGTAGAACGAGGATGGATAAGGTCGTGAATGAGTTCAGCATAAAAAATTAACAATCTGTGTGAATAAGAAGGTTTCGTTGGTTTGGTTCCATTGATAAAATTAAACAGGGGCGATTGACAAGGCAGATATGTGTGGGTAAAGTTAGGGATAGAACAAAACGTGTGTACCTCAAAAGTTGTGGTTGAATGCAGTAGAAAGTATGATAAACAAAAGGAAGATAATGAGACTTGTAATACAAACACGTGTCATAATCAGAGCATGAATCACGTGAAGGCGGGCGACATATGCAAAAATGCATCATGGATATGTTTGTTTGTTTATTAATCGTTGATAAATATTGCTATTTATACAATCAATTTAAGTACTGAGAGCTTTAACACAATTGAGTCCATCTAAATATTTCTTGTCATATCGTGGTACTTAATTTGCATTAAACTGGTTCAAATCCACTTTACCAATTTAAGTTAAACAGTAAATATAAGTATAACAAATTTATTCTATAACGTCACAGGCGTAAACATTAAAATATTATATAATTCTATCATCCTTAATTTCTGCTATACTTTATCCAAGTACATAATTATAACATATAGATTAAATGGTCGAGCTCTGGTACAATCTACTTACTCCATCAATAAGTTTAATGAATATTATTAAAAGAAAATCACTTATACTTTCAGCACGCGACCCTTGACTATTCCAACATAACATAAAACCATAGATTGGAACAATAATCTACTGTTCGATTTCCTTTTAGTTCAGGCTGTTCCAACAAGTTCCAAAGTACGTAATGCCTCCCTATGCTTAATCGCTATATGTATTGCGCCCTCTGGTTTGGTAACCCAACGCGGTTTTACTTTGCCTCGGCTTTGCTCAATCGTGTTTATAATTTATTATAAACGGGGTGGTTCGTATTAACTAGTGGGCCGACACTGTCACCTTAAATAAATCTCTTTTTTAAAATATTAAATAATTTTACAAAAATATATTAATGAACAACACAACAAATGTATTTTCTTCTGGGGTTTGACGGCTCCTGACTCGTTCTCCTGGGGCGGTTTCCTAGGTGCGTAATCGTTTCTGGAAATATAAATTGTATATTATCTTAACCTCCTTAATTAGCACGCAATATTCCTATTACGGTCCTGTATTTACAGAAGCGTTGCAACTAGTGATCTCGATACCGTTTTTGGGTCGGAGGCGCCAGCGCAATGAACTCGAACGGGAAAATCAATATCGTTCTCGGCTTATGCGCATGGCATGATTATATATTCTTCAGTAACTCTGGAGCGCTGAAGCTGGTATTCGCGCTCCCAGGAAGTAATACACCGCGAGATCCGCGTTAAATGCAAGATCTCTGGACGGTCTTTATTTAATTATAACCGGTTTGATTTTGTTTTTATTTATGTAACTGAATTAATTACGGACTTCTATACTAAATCTACTTATATACAATTTATTAGGAGAACGAAATACTGGATATTAAAATGCTATACTAAATGAATTTACTAAGGTAAATCGTAATATACAACAGGTCGTAGTTATTATTTAACTATCAGTAAATATTGGAGAATTTACGTACTATCTAATTTATTTACAAACGATCTCACACTAGGTGTTTCGCGATGGTTATATTGACTACGAATTTATACAACAGGTTTCGGGTGTACTCTCCTGCGATCAAAGGCACTGTGTATGGTTTTATTGTGTTTGTCTGTTTGTATTGTATGTATGTGTTTCGAGCGGGGTCTCAGTAATACCCAGAAGACTTAGGCGATGGCCTGTCTTAACCGGATGGACTAAGAGAAAGGTCGTAGGTCTTTACAGCCCTGTCACAAACCTTCACGCTCAAGCGTTTGCGAGTTACGTCGGGGGTTACCCCTGCGTGGCACTCTGGGTGTTAGTGTACTTTGTGTTTGCGAGTTACGTCGGGGGTTACCCCTGCGTGGCACTCTGGGTGTTAGTGTACTTTGTGTTTGCGAGTTACGTCGGGGGTTACCCCTGCGTGGCACTCTGGGTGTTAGTGTACTTTGTGTTTGCGAGTCACGTCGGGCGTTAACCCTGAGTGGCACTCTGGGTGTTAGTGTAAGGTTATAGCTCCTGGAGACTCAGCCCGGCGTTATTTACGTGTGATAGTGTGTTACTAGGTATGGTTGGATTGTATAATGTACCAACTTACGTGTCTTTTGATTGCAGTACAAACGTTAGGTTGCCCGGCGTGACGTGGTGCGCGTTATCATACGGTCGCGATGGACTCCTCGGTCGCAATCAACAGGTCGGTGTTTACACGAAGCAATCGGTACGGTGGCGGCGATTGGATATCGGCTTGACTTGAATCTACTTCGAGTCATTCACTGTGATTAGCAGGTCGGTGCTTACACGAAGCAAACGGTGCGGCGGCTTCTCGGTATCGGCTTGACTTGAATCTACTTCGATTCATTCGCTGTAATTAGCAGGTCGGTGCTTACATGAAGCAAACGGAGCGGCGGCTTCTCGGTATCGGCTTGACTTGAATCTACTTCGATTCATTGATTTCCGCGCGTCGCGGGTTTATAAAGGTGTATCTGTGGGCGGCTTCGCGGCTGTGCGGGGGGGATTTTGACGTTTGCAAAACTTACTGGTTTTAGAAATACACGTCAGCGGTGATTAATAAATTATTCGTTGTGCAATATCGCGTAAACTTTTAAATTTTAGATATAGGATGGTCCGCAAATAATTTATTCTAAAAAGCATACGTAAAGGACGCTGGTTCTTTACAAGTAATTGTGGTATAACAGAGTTTCGATCACCTTGAACTACAATTGATTCCTCGACAAACCAATTTATTTTCCTTTCAGTACTTCAACACACAACTGTCTCTTACTCGAGTCAGTATCAGCTGTTTTCTTTCATACACAAACATGTTATGGTATGTTTGAACTACGCTATTTTGGAATGCTATCCTAATTTAGGATGCAATTAATTAGAACGTTTACATTCACCTACTAGTTTGTTAAATTCCAAGCTTAAATACGGTTTAGCAAATCCTTTGGCCTTTCGGTTATAAACAAGTAATTGCGGACTAGATGAATTCATGATTTACTTTTATATTATAAGGATAAAAGTAAATTATTTTATTTATTACATCCCTTAAAGAAAAGCGAGCATAGAACACTCCTTTTTTAATATAGGCTAGTTCAACTTATGCACCATACACGCTCACAATTTTAACCAGATCTCATAATTTAACACTTTGGTCTTTTATCTCCTGAATATGATCACAAATAGATTTTTGCTGAGAGGAACTTTCAATTTTAATATTTCAAACTTTTTATAATTCTAATTACAATAATAAAATGGCCTAAACACTTAAAGTTTCAACATTTCGGCATTGACTCACAAATCCTGAATTGAATGTTCATTTATTTTTAATATAAGCATTACTTTATACTTCGCTTTAATAGTTCTGAATGTTAAATTGAAATATTATTTTGGGCTTGCATATACGATTCATGTTATCTTTATACAAAGTGTTTTAACTTATTTGCAATTTATTTTCAACCCCTATCAGTGACGTATCTTATTTCTTAAATATATGTACTTTTGTTACGTGATACATATCCATAAATGAATATTGTTAACTAATTTAATGAATCTTATACTTTTTGAGTCAACAACAATAGTACTGAACTAATAAACACAAACTTATCTCACATAAACTCAATCAAATAATTCTGAATTCAGACTGACAAAAACAAAAAAAATATAATCTATCTAAATGTTTCACCTCAACATGGGTTTTGTGAGGGACGGCTTTGTCACTAAAAGTTTGCGTAAACATTGTAATTGAACTTGTAGCGAGATTACAACAAAATTTCAATCTTGACGTTTTTATTTATTCTTAAATCAAAACATATGGAGTCAGGGGTAAAAATTTACATAAAAACTACTTTACCAAACAACTTATTAGACACACAGAGAAGATAAAGTTACAGAAACTAATTTGATACGTTAAGAAAAAATCAATACGTCCACCACGTAAACACAAAAGATGCAGTTCACTGTGATAAAAATTAAGAATATATTAAACAAGTTGCA
>JARFJB010000502.1:1462500-1495000 GCA_036346205.1 Vesta saturnalis | reverse complement strand
TTATTTTTACACTTTAACTTTTACACTTTCTTATGATCGGGTGTAAAAAGATTGTTGCATGCGCACTTTTCGCAATATTTTAGTGTTGTGTTCTCCGCAATCGGATAAGGATAGCAAGCAGGTTTATTCCGATTAAATATTTTTATGGTTTGTCAGTTTAAATAAATAAACAACACGTGTGAATGTGAAAATAGCTTGATAACTTAAAATGAAAAATATTATTAAAAATACGCATGATAGCAATGATGAAGATTTCCTTAAAACCCTATAATATCTTTTATCTACTTAATGTAATTCTTTTTTTTTTCTTTTTGTAAGAACGTAGAAATGGTAATCGCGCGAAATGTACCCATTACAATCGACAAACGCCCATCGCGTGCAATGAACACCCACTTTTTGAACTTGTTGCATAAATAACCATTATAGATATTTGATTTTGAGTTAATTTATATTGGCGGTGTACATAAACTAAGGTCGTTAACCGCTTTGGATTATCTATTTTGCTCTATAATCTATTAGTTTGTTATACCGTTGTACATGTTTATTACGGTACACGTGCGCACACACACGCACACACGCACACGAACGCGCACCCGCACCCGCGTACAAGCGCACACGCACACAGCACATATTTATCACGGTATACAGACACACACACACACACACACACACACACACACACACACACACACACACACACACACACACGCAACGTACACATGCACACACACACACAGACATTCTTCACATTTTGCAAAAATCACTGTTTTGGACCCAAGTGACCTCACAATGAATATTTCCGGTTTCATTTCACTTTGGAATTACCAATTTAACAATTACAATAATTTTAGCTTTAATAAGTTTCAATGAGAAGGCGTTGCTGGCATACTTGAGGAGTTACTGGAAACATAGGACACTATTCCCTGTGATCAACAATTCTTGTTCCTTAACTCGCAAACTTTCCACCATCAAAATTTACTAGGGTCTAAATTTTTGGATCATAAAGTAAATGCGACAAATTTTAATGTAATTGCTGTTAAATTTTCGTTATCGCAGACGAAGGGATATAAGGCGTTCCCCTATTGCTCCATTCCCTGCAACTCCACGATCACCAAAAATCACTGGCGTCTTAACATTTGGGTCATACATATTTATGCACAACTTTAATGCAATCACTTTTTAATTGTTTGAGACATATCGAACAAACGTTCATAGCAGACAGACACAGACATAGACACACGCCTAGACGCGGACGCGGCACGGACATGGACTTGGACACGGACACAGACACAGACACACAAACAGGCACAGACACAGACAGAGACACAGACACGGACACGGACACGGACACGGACGCGGACGCGGACGCGGACACGGACACGGATACGGACACGGGCACGGACACGGACACGGACACGGACACGGACACGGACACGGACACGGACACAGACACAGACACAGACACAGACACAGACACCGACACAGACACAGACACAGACACAGACACAAACACAGACACAAACACAGACACAGACATAGACACAGATGTAGGCACAGACACAGACACAGACACAGACACAGACACAGACACATACATAGACACAGACACAGGCACAGACACATATACAGGCACGGATACGGGCACGGATACGGACATGGGCACATGCACGGTCGCCTACACATGCGTGCACTTACGCACGCGCGCGCTTGCACATTCATACACACTCGTGCACACACACGCGCACACACACACGCACACACACACACACACATACCAGCACACACACACACACACAGACACACACACACACACAGACACACACACACACACACACACACACACACACACACGCTAACACACACACACGCTAACACACACGCACGCACGGACACATACGTGCACGCGCACACGCCTGCGCGCAAAGACCGCTTTTATGTATTCAAGTGACGACAGATATTTCCAGCTTCAATTTCAAAAGTATAACCGCGAAATTTAATTTCTCCACTAATCAGCTATCAGGCGTGTTTTTTTAGGATTTAGGAAAATAAAGTTGAGATAAACAAAAAAAAACGTTTGTAGTAATAACGACTAAATTAAAATATTTTGATACAGCGTGATGCACATAAGTAAAACGAAATCAAAAGTTCCAAAATATAAATTAATTAACACTAAAAAGTACAAAAACTGTATACACGTAACAAGATAAAAACACAATGAATATTAAATATAACGAGATAACAAACAAATATAACAATTCAAACACGTTGTTTATATCAGCGTCATAAACATATGGTAGACATGTAAACAAAATTTTAGTTTCCTATAATTATTTGTTATCGACTTGTTTGTGCGAATACACCTGAAGCGATAGATGCCGCTACCTTCGCCTTGGTCGTTACGTTTCTCATTTTTTTACTTCCTAATCTTTGCTTTATAGTGTATAGTAATTAAACAGAACCGTTTAACTGGTGCTTCGCCCATACGAACAATGTAGTTAACTGTGCTTTTTACACTTTTGATATCAAACATAAAAGTGCAAGTAACCTTATATTTCAATTCTAACCTCTATTATTTTAGTAGGGTGAAATCTTTAATATCTCGAAGAAATTTCACAGTCTGCACGTTTTGTATTTTATCTCAAAAGAAACAGAATTGTGCACAACCAAATGGTTAAAATATCAGATGCGCCATCTACGGAAAATAACTGGAAACTGAAAAGAAACAATTATTTTTTCATAACGAAAACAGGCAACATTGTAAAAACAAAACAGTAATCTATGTCAGAATGACATAGATTAGACTATAAACTATAGACTATAAAATATCAATAATACATTTTAACCATTTTTATTCATACTTAATTATTTTTTTTTTATTACTTTCCATTATATTAAAAAAGTTTGGAAAGAAAAGTTATGTAAAATTAAATTTTCGTTAAAAAGTATGTCTGCACTTTTTCTAATATAATGAATCGTTATTCAGATATTGAAAAAATTTGAACTAACACTTGAATTATAGCTTAGGAATCTTTTGGCCTCTAAATTACGCATCGTATCAAAAAATTCCATAGAACACGTGATAGACGTCTCATAATTTTAATTGAAGAATATGTGTACCAATTTTGGAGTCAATCGACCCATGGAATAAAAAGTTTCACAAAAGAATTCAACTTCTCATTTCACCCTCTTAGAAGTGGAATTTCGAAAAACTTCACAAAGAACACACCATCCAAATTTCATGTCTCTAGGACCAACGGTTTAGGGTTAATATATCAGTTAGGACTTCCACCCACACCCGGCCCACGCCACTGTAAAATAATTTTTTGACCGTCGGAGAAGACGGCAGACTGAAAATAAAAATCGACGTGTCCGAGATTTTTTCGACCGAGTTGATATTCCGGACGCGGGGCGCCGTTTTGGTCAGAAAATCCTTTTTTTGATTTTTTTGGAACTTAGGGGTCGAATTTCGAAAAATCGATGCCTAGGGTACGAAAGGAAGGTCCTGTCAAAATTTGAAGTAGATCCGTCGAGCCGTTTCGGCTGTGCGATGATTATCAGTGACTGAGTGATTTTCGCTTTTTTGTATATGTAGGTTATGATTAACAAGTGTTTTGCGAAATTTAATTTTAATTTTTTTTTCTTTCTGTTTTTTTTTTGTCCTAGTAGGTGATATGATTTCGAGTCATAACCAATAATTACGTCCACGCCCTGTTATCAGGGTTGTATAACGCCTCGTCTGATCATTTCCACGAATAGTAACTAAAACTGAAATCGTTCTTTAAATGAAAATGTTATTTAGCAATCAAGTTTCGCTTTGTTTCATATTTTTATCCGAAATTTGATGAAAAAAAATAGTAAATGAAATATTTCTATATTTTAATTATCATACAAAGTTGCATAGATAACCTTCAACATATGAAGATATTGTAATAAGCTTGTTTATACTGTAGTATAGGAGATAAACAGTTATTTATAAAATCATCTGACGCGTAATAAATAAAACCCATGATATACTCCTCGTTGTAATGACAACGATCGTTATCGACAAAAAAATTATATTATTCTTGAAAAACTAGAATTATTATTATTTGGTTTTTTAGCACAATGAACCCACAATAAAGAAGCTTTCATAATTCCTCTGTCATTTGTTTATTACTTTACCGAAATATTGAATGACAGTCATTTGTTTTATTTAAGGAATAGGTCAGATGTAAATTACTCTGTAAATAAATTTCACTTGAATACATGACAAAATATTACCTCTAGTGAGATTTGAACTCACGCCCTGCTACAGTGTAAAAGTATATTCGGAAATAGCTTGCGAAGTAAACGTTTTATCCATTTTCAATAACAATAATAATTAATATGTGGTCCGTCATTATCCAACCACTGATGAAATATACCTTTAGTAAAAAAATTATGCCACAATGAAGATACACAGGGTTTCAATGCAAGGTAAATTTTCAACTACCTAAAAGTACTACCTCTACTAGAGGCTTTTGTCTACAGTACGTTTTGTGTTTACGTTTGCGTTCGTGTTTGCGTTTGAGCTTGTGTTGGGGTTTGCGTTTGCTTTTGCGTTCGCATTCGTGTTCGAGTTCGCGTTCGCGATCGCGTTCGCGTTTGCGTTTGATGTTGCGCTTGCTTTTGGGTTTGAGATTTTTGCGCTTGCGTTTGTATTTCCACTTACTATTGCCTTTACCTTTAGGTTTACATTTGCGTTTGCGTTTGCGTTTGCGTTTGCGTTTGTGTTTGCGCTTGCGTTTGAGTTAGCGTTTGCGTCAGCTTTTGCGTTTGCGTTTAAGTTTTCCTTTGCGTTTGAGCGTGTGTTTGTGTTTGCGATTAATTTTGCGTTTTCTTTGGGTTTGAGTTTTTGTTTACGCTCGCGTTTGTGTTTGCCTTTACGATTGCGTTTGCATTTATGTTTACGTTTACGTTTACGTTTACGTTTACGTTTACGTTTACGTTTACGTTTACGTTTACGTTTACGTTTACGTTTACGTTTACGTTTACGTTTACGTTTACGTTTACGTTTACGTTTACGTTTACGTTTACGTTTACGTTTACGTTTACGTTTACGTTTACGTTTACGTTTACGTTTACGTTTACGTTTACGTTTACGTTTACGTTTACGTTTACGTTTACTTTTCACGTTCACGTTCACGTTCACGTTCACGTTCACGTTCACGTTCACGTTCACGTTCACGTTCACGTTCACGTTCACGTTCACGTTCACGTTCACGTTCACGTTCACGTTCACGTTCACTTTCACGTTCACGTTCACGTTCACGTTCACGTTCACGTTCACGTTCACGTTCACGTTCACGTTCACGTTCACGTTCACGTTCACGTTCACGTTCACTTTCACGTTCACGTTCACGTTCACGTTCACGTTCACGTTCACGTTCACGTTCACGTTCACGTTCACGTTCACGTTCACGTTCACGTTCACGTTCACGTTCACGTTCACGTTCACGTTCACGTTCACGTTCACGTTCACGTTCACGTTCACGTTCACGTTCACGTTGACGTTCGACGTCGCTACGCTCACGCTCACGCTCACGTTCACGTTCACGTTCACGTTCACGTTCACGTTCACGTTCACGTTCACGTTCACGTTCACGTTCACGTTCACGTTCACGTTTGCGTTTGCGGTTACGTTTGCGTTTGCGTTTGAGTTTGCGTTTTCGTTTGCATTTGCGTTTGCGTTTGTGTTTAAACATTTATTAGAAATGTGGATATAACATTTTTGTAGCCGTGTGGGGTACGCATTGAGTGTTTTGCGTTTCATTGATTTAAATCAATCTTCTGTAGCTTTGTGAGGAACACACGATAGTTACCAAATGAGAAGTGATGGGAAAATTTGATAAAGCTCGCTGGTTCTTTACAACACGCAGACGCACACGTACAAGCACACGCACACGCGCACGCACACGCACACGCACACGCACACGCAGCACCCGCACACGCACACGCACACGCACCCGCAGACGCACACACACACGCACCCGCACACGTACACGCACACGCACCCGCAGACGCACACGCACACGCACACGCACACGCACATGCACACGCACCCGCAGACGCACACGCACACGCACACGCACACGCACACGCACATGGACACGCACACGCAAACGCACACGCACACGCAGATGCACACGCACATGCACACGCACACGCATACGTACACTCACGCGCACACACACACGCACACGCACACTCGCACACACACGCACACACGCGCGCACGCATTCACGCACTCGCGCTCCTACACACGCACCCACACACCCACACACGCACACACGCTCGCACATACGCGCACACGCACATGCACACGCACACGCACCCGCACACGCACACTAACACTCGCACACTCGCGCACACACGCACGCACGCACAAACCCACATTCATGCGCTCAGGCTCCTACACACGCACCCACACTAGCATGCGCACTCGCCCGCGTAGGCGCATACGCACACGTACATGCACACGCACCCGCGCACGCGCATACACACACGCTTATGAGGTTCACTCTTAGAGCATATTATATCCAGAATTCATGTATGGAGTACCCCTTTTACGTTTTTTCTTTCTTGTTTTTGTCTTACACTCGGCTAACACTAAAAAAAAATTTGAAAATGTTCCCAATTGATTCCAAGGATGCCCAATTGAACCGCCAATTTATTACATAGGTGAGAGGTGTGGATATAACATTTTTGTAGCCGTGTGAGGTATGCATTGAGTGTGTTGCGTTTCATTGATTTAAATCAATCTTCTATAGCGGTGTTAGGAATACACGATAATTAGCAAATGATTAATGATGGGAAAATTTGATAAAGGTCGCTGGCTCTTTACAACACGCAGACGCACACGTACACGCACATGCACACGCACACGCACACGCACACGCACACGCACACGCACATGCACACGCACACGCACACGCAAACGCACAGCACACGCACATGCACACGCACCCGCACACGCACCCGCACAGTCACCCGTACACGCACACGCGTTTGCGTTTACTTTTAAGTTTACGTTTACGTTTACGTTTACGTTTACGTTTACGTTTACGTTTACGTTTACGTTTACGTTTACGTTTACGTTTACGTTTACGTTTACGTTTACGTTTACGTTTACGTTTACGTTTACGTTTACGTTTACGTTTACGTTTACGTTTACGTTTGCGTTTACGTTTGCGTTTGCGTTTGCGTTTCCGTTTGCGTTCGCGTTCGCGTTCGCCCTCGCGTTCGCGTTTGCGTTAGCCTTGGCGCTAGCACCCGCCTTTGCGTTTGAGTTTGTTTGTGTTTGCGTTTGACGTTCCGTTTGCTTTGGGTTTGAGTTTTTGTTTGCGCTTGCGTTTGTGTTTTATTTACGATTGCGTTCGCGTTTACGTTTAGGTTTACGTTTAAGTTAGCGTTTGTGTTTGTGTTTCCGTTTTCATTTACGTTTACGTTTACGTTTACTTTTACGTTTACGTTTACGTTTACGTTTACGTTTACGTTTACGTTTACGTTTACGTTTACGTTTGCGTTTGCGTTTGCGTTTGCGTTTACGTTTGTGCTTGCGTGTGCATTCGCGTTAGCTTTCGCGAACGCGTTGCCGTTCGCGTTGGCGTTTTCGTTCGCGTTTTCGTTCGCGTTTGCGATTGCGTTTCAGTTTTCGTTTGCGTTTGCGTTTACGTTTACGTTTGGGGTTGTCTTTTTGTTTGCGTTTGTGTCCGCCTTTGCGTTTGTGTTTGTGTTTGCATGTGATGTTGCGTTTGCTTTTGGGTTTGAGGTTTTGTTTCCGCTCTGGTTTGTGTTTGCAGTTACGATTTCGTGTGCGCTCAGGTTTACGTTTGCGTTTGCGTTTGCTGTTTGGGTTTGTATTTGCATTTGCATTTGAATTTGCATTTGTCTTTGCGTTCGCTTTTCCGTTCGACCTTACGTTTTTTAACGTGTTCAAAATGATTATTGAAATTTACGTATATATATACACATATTGAGATGATTTAAATTACATTCGTGTAGCTGTGTAAGTCACATAGTGAATAATTTCTTTAGTTTGTACAAATGGTACATCTCGTTATATATAATTTTAGAGAAGAGTGATTGATTAACATTGAAATGTATGTAAATTTAAATTTTTCATGATAATATGTTTATATAAGTATATTCGACAGCATATTACATTTAAGTATAGGGTATGTTAGTTATCGTTATGATTTAGTTCAAGTTCATATTTAGTTAGTAAGTTTATTTAAACATAATGTTCCCTAACGACATGAGGTACAAGCTGTAGTTTACAAAAATAATGTTAAAAACTAGATTTAGGCTTGTATCAATGTCACAATTTAAGTGTACGCAGCCAAGAATCATGAAAACATTCGTGTTAGTGCGATAAACGTATATAAGTGCTAAAATTACGAAAAACAGAACAATTACATTGGTGATTAACTATAAAACATAAACTAGCCAGCAGTTCTGGAATTATTGTGTTTAATCAACATTTACAGACCTTAAGTTAGTGATTTGCAACAATTCGACACTAGTCTCAGAAGAACTTATAAACCTATAAAATTGTTAAAATAAATTAAATTGAGACATAAACATTAAGTTTAAACACTTTCACATACATTTAAAGTGTTTAAAAGTGTAAAATTATACATTGAAAATTGTAATATCAATTTAAGGTTATGTTATTTCCTCACATAAAATTTATGTAAAAGTTATTTTAGATTGAGACGATTTGTTTAAAATAAATTATAAGAGATAAAAATAATAAAGTAGCCTCAATTTCAAGTCACAATTCACTATATTTGTGACCATTTTGTCAAATTTAGTTTCTAAGAGTGTTTGAAAAATTAAAATAGTTTTCCTTTCAAATTGGCCGTAGGCATGTATAAGATGAATATTTATGTATAGTAGCATCCCATATTCATGTGGAAATCAATTCCAGGCCTGTAAAGTACATAAAATTAGCTTAAAATCAATAATTCAATGTGAAAATCAACTTGGTTATTAATTGGAGGAATTAGTTCGTGTTTGGATTTAATTTATAGGAAAATTTATGTAGATTATGAATATGTTATTAGTTTTAAGATAGGTTTAAGGGGGCAAAAGTTATGAGGTTTTAAAATTATATCGTAATGTAAAAATTGCTTTAGCCAATCAGAATTTAGGAAACATTGTAGGTAACTATTGATAACAATTGAAGATTTTGGTTTCTATCCCTTTGCATATAAATAGAAGTGCTGAAGGATTACACTCTTTCTCAATTTTTCTCTGTTTCAACATCTTGCTAATGCAAGATGTTGCAAATTTTTCGTGAAATTATTTTAAACAAAATAACGTCATTTCGTTAAAAACAAAGTGCGATTTTAGTATCGGAAGTGTTAAAAAAATAAGTGATAGTCATTTGTCGGGAAATAATAAATTAAGGTTAGTTTACCTTTTTAAAAATCAAAATCGGATGTTATCGATAGTGAGTGAAAATATTTCCGCAGTTTCGACATTGTTATTTTTTTTTAAGTTTGTTTTGTTTATGTTTGTTATGGATATTTAATTGTGTTCTCTTCGTGTTATCATCATTATACATTTTATTTACTGGAAGTGTACGTATAAACAGTTAATATAGAAGCAAATTTGGATGTTCGAGAAGCAGAGTTGGAGTTCGAAGGAGCTGTTTCTACGATCAACTTCATCATCAGTGACCAGATAAGGAGGACATTTTATGCGAGTGTTATGATTTTGTACTTTATTGTTGACATTGATATTTTCATTGTTGTGTTTATAATTTCCATGCTTTGTAACAAACAAGATGTGCGACAACGTGTATGCATGTCCAAAGGGAACATTATTTGGTCTAAAATTTAATTGGTTAATATAATATTGAATAAATTCAAACGTATTTATACTTACATGTATGGCGACTTTCTTTTTGCTTGTAATCAAAAGTCACATGTTTGCGTATTCACATCGCATGCCCAAGCATACATTTTGAAGAATTTTTGTTATGTACAGGGTGTGACACATATATTGATGCAAATTAAAATTTATAATTCTATTTCTTTGAACAAGTTAGATATAATAAAATATAATTGGGCAATAACACAATGTGCATTAACCAAGTTAACTATAATTGTAATATTCAAAATCTTGGTATAATTCAAATAAATAATACTTTATTATAAGTTTTTGTTATGAACGAATAAGTTCAAAGGTAAATATGTAATTAAAAATTATTATTAATTTTATTAAATACATAAATAAAAAGTTTACCTCGAGTAGGATTTGAACCTATTATTTAATTTTTAATTAAATAATACTTTACTTTGTCATATAAATATAAAGTCTCTTTTAAATTTTGAACCCTATCTCCTTTGATGAGTCTTTACATGCGACTGTTTTTAAAAGTTAGTTTGGGCAATATAGATAATTATAAATAATAATAATTATAAAAATAAAATATTAATACATGTTACGATTATGTTATAAATATTAAGTTAAACAAGTGTAAAAATACACAATTAATATATCGTAATATATATATATATATATATATATATATATATATATATATATATATATATATATATATATATATATATATATATATATATATATGTTTCTATTTAGATTTCAAGTATTAATATTTAAATCAGACATTTTTTCTTTCAAACTTGTGTGAATAAACGTACAAATTAATTCAACATTGACTCCAAATGACATTTTAGTTAGCTTCGACATAACGTCACTTTTCACCAAAATACCCATTGAAGACACGATGCAAATTCTAGAAGAAAAACACTCAATAAACCAAGATATACTCAAATTGATAAACCACTGCATGCACTCAACCTATTTTACATACAAAGGACAATTCTACAAACAAATTCAAGGAACACCTATGGGCTCGCCACTCTCTCCAGCTTTTGCGAATGTATATATGGAACATTTTGAAACCACTGCTTTAAATTCTGCAGATTTAAAACCTAAATGTTGGTTTCGTTATGTTGACGACACATTTGTAGTTTGGCCCCATGGAAAAGGAAACTTGAACCGTTTTCTAGGACATATTAACAACATCCACGACAACATAAAATTTACTATGGAAGTTGAAGAAAATAATTCACTACCTTTTTTGGACACCCTAATAACAAGACTTCCTAATGGTAAATTTACACACAAAGTTTATCGAAAACCAACTCATACGAATAGATACTTGAACTCTCTCACATCACCATCCTGGTCAATTACGTAGCGTTATGAAATCCTTGATATACCGCTCTTACCATTATCTGACCAAAATTCTAAAACGGAAGAGATGAAGACTATTAATAAAATACTAGTTCAAAATGGATACAAAGATCAAGAAATATTGAAAATTACCAACGAAGTAAGAAGACCAAGAAATAATAACTTGTCAAACAATGAACGCAAGATTCCTGTTATTCTACCTTATATAAAAGGAATTACAGACAGAATCGCAAAGAAATTTCCAAAACGACTTCAGACCGGTATTCAAACCACATTCAACTTTGTCCCAACTTTTAAGAAACCCCAAAGACAAAATTCTAATGAGAACCAAGGAGTTTATGAAATACCGTGCAACAACTGTCGAAGAACTTATATCGGACAAACTAACAGAATATTATATGCGAGAGCCGATGAACACCAACTAGCAATTAAGCAACACAATCCATCATCGTCTTTAGCTGCACATCATTTAGATACAGGACACCAAATTAACACCAACAATATCCGTCTAATTGCACCTCTATACACCTTACAAGAAAGAATCATTAGAGAAGCAGTTGAAATTGAAAGAAGACCAAACGCCCTCAATAAACGAGATGACACTTCTAGAATGCCACAAATTTGGAAGAATATCATTAAACAAGTTGATTCGAAATTTCAACCAACTCCAAATCTTCCAGAAATTTCAAATACTAATGCTGCAACTATTCCTGGCGTCCCCACTTCTGCACCTTCTACATCATGTACTAGACCCACTACCCGAAGTCAAACACACCCATCCAGATTAAATTTAAATTAGTTACCTTGTTTCATATTCTGTACTTGTTAAAAATAGTTACCTTATGTCAATTTCTGTAATTGTCAAAATAAATTTTGACAAAGGAACAAAGTACGTTCCCGAAACGTTGAATTAATTTGTACGTTTATTCACACAAGTTTGAAAGAAAAATGTCTGATTTAAATTAATATATATATATATATATATATATATATATATATATATATATATATATATATATATTTACATACACATATATAAAATTGAATGCTTTCCAAGAGAGTTTAAATTGTGTACTCATAGAATCTGGCTGCAAATGTTTACACCCTTACAAACTTGAAACTCTACCTTCCAGTTCGGACAAGCCGTCAATAAATTATTTCATTTTTATTGACGATCGGAAAAGTTTCAGTCTCAAAAGTAATGAACCTGTAGATGGATTTTAATGCATAAAGTATAACAGCTAATAAAAACTCATAAACAATAAGATCGATTTAAGGTCAAAGGTGTACATCTGTGACGAAACATATAATTATTATCTAGAAGTGGTTAGCCCACCGGTTAATAAATATAATGGGTAGCAACCAATAAGCAATTTTTATTAAGTATAATTTCATAAGCTGCTCTAAGTTAAGCGCGCACCAATGGAAACTTTGTTATTATGGGAGATACATAGTCGGTTAAGTTAGCAAACTATAGTCTGTCCAAACCTCCAAATTCAGTACGGGTTCTTATTGAGTAACTCTCTTTTACTATCTTTAGTCATTTCTAAATAACGGTATCCTTGTTCTTCATAGCGATGTTGTCAAACGTAAAATGTAATTTAATAACAAATCATTATCAACTCCGTGTACTGTCAAATTTATTGCTTGCTTCTACTACGATATCTATCGAATTAATCTAACTCCATTTATTAAAAATCGTTCTTTTCAGAACATATACATCTCATTCACGCGTCCTATAACGTAATGATGAATAATTTCTATAATTGTATGATTGAGGTTATTTTGAAGAATTTGGTATCATATGGAGATGGATGCTGAATGTAGTCGTTCAAACATAAAACGACATAGCGAAAAACTTCAGCCATAAGGAAAAATACCTCATTATGAATGTACTTAATTATTTCTCGGCCACAATGAACGTTAGTGCAGCTGGTACAGAAGCCAGCAAAACATTATGTTGGTTGTCAATGATTGTCTTCATGTACATGTCCGTTTTTTAGGAGGTGAAATGCAATTTACGCACAGTGTGTCGGACTCCAATAAATTGACTACCGACTAAAACACCCCCTGTTCTCCTAGGCACTGACTTGGAGCTGTTTAACACATTACTTCAAGTTAGGCCCCCTTGGCATGTTTTCTTTTGCTTCCCATGTGCCTATAAAGGCAATTTAGCCATTTGCCATGCTGTTTCGATGTATACTGGTTTATATACTTATCAACGGGATTGTTCTTTTGCTTCTATGCCAAACGCATGGATCGCTTCCAATACTTCTAACCCGTTATTTACTCATAGTAAATAATGTTCTATAGTATGAGACTCCTTAGCTCTATGTCCAGATTTTAAACATTTAAAGCAATTGTTTTTCCTATCTGAACGTTACATATTTTGGCTGCATGGCCATATCCTAAACATTTAAAGCAGAGCACTACGACAGCACGCCTACGGACTCTACATATTAACCAAACAATTCTGATCTTTCCTAATTTGATTATCTTTAATGCAGCTTTTTCGTCCATGTCTACAATAGTCACTTTTTGTCCTCTCAAATTCATAGGGGTTACGCCCACTTTGAGTTCTTTTATATCGGAAATCTCTCTTCGAATAGTGTCCCCAACTTCAGATTTTTCTGTAAAACCAACTTTTATTTCAACGGTGCACATACGATTCAGGCTACGTAAAACAGCGTTTTCTCTTAAGACTCTCTTGATTACTTTACTTTTGGTATCCGCTCCAAGTTCGATCAAGACCCCCCTGAACGAGTTTTCTTTATATCTTTTACATCCGCTTGTGATTCTTCAGGTTTTATTTTACTACGTATTACCCCAAGAATTCCCGCACACGATTTATCTGCAGCAGCTGTAATTAAAATTGCTTCTGGCTTTTTCCTTTTTCTACGTTTTTCTCTTATGTTTATTGAGTTCTCCATATGGTGGACTGCGATTGAGATTTTTCACTGTTTACATCATTTTGACTTGATTTTCTCGTGCGGTGTCGCTTTTTTGATATAAGTTCTTTCCAATTATCGCATTCTACTTCACTTACCTCTTTTGTTAATTCTGCTGGCTCTGAAATACTGGAAAGGTATTCTTCAATATTATCAAATGCTGTGAATGTTCTCTCTCTAATTATAAAATCATCAACTGTAACTTGTGTTTCTTGTGTTCTTTTTTCCACTGTTTTTAAATCGTCTTGAAGACTAGCTATAACTTCAATCGATTCTTCAAGAAACCATATTCCTTTCTTAACATCTTGGCTGATGTTTCTTTGTCGATCAAAAGCTTTTTTTATTATTGAAATAATGTTTCTACCGAAGATACAATATTATTTCAAAAACTTTACCAAAGTTGTTCAATATGCTTATTGGTGTATAATAGCGACAGTAAACCATTTTGGATAATAAGAACATAAGAATCGAACAAATTATGAAGAGCATTGTAAGATTGCGAACAAATTGCGTTAATACCCTGGGTACTATTAATAAAAGACCAATGGATGTGAAGATCAGCTTCGTAAAGGTTGAAATAATCTGCTTTGTTAAAATTGTACCGCTTATTAATAGGAAAGCAAGGTTTGTGTTTGATTTTATAGGACAATTCTATTTGTAATGCGGGATGCTAGAAATCCTCAAAAACTAAAGTTATAATGTCATTTTCTTCGTAATCGTAGGTAAATGTATACGTCTGTTCGATTTTTGCCCTTAAACCATGCACATTTTGATAATACAAATTGAGATTACGTTCATTTACATTACTAATATTTTCCTGGTTTTTTAGTTTTTTTGAAATAATTTTAGGCACGCCTTTTAGATACTTTGTTGTTAGATTTTTATCACGTTTACTAAGCCGTTCTGATAGTTCCGTACTAAGATATTCCATATATTTACGCTGCATCGGTGTCTGGTCGGAGTTTATAGATATTTGGTCGTCGTTATTTCTGAGTTTATTCTTATTTTTTAATATCATCAGTGCATCATCAGATGATCCTAATATAACTTTAATGGGGCGATAACAGTACCCTTTCTTCCATTAATGGTGATGATGATCTACCAAATTTTAAACGCAGTACAGTATTCAACCTCCTGAAACATATGGGTTTTGAGTTATAAAAGATGCGACGCAAGAGTATCCTTGTTGAACATAAGATGGAGGCATAAATACTTAACATGCATCAGAAAGTTCCGAGGAGAAGTCTTTTATTCGATCTCTAATTACATGTTTATAAAATAATGTCATATTTCGCATAATTAACAATGTTCACTTTTTAGGTCAATGTGTTACATTTACTGATGAATCGTGGGTTAACGTGGGGCACACAGTTATTAAGGAATGTAGTGACACCACTATTAAAAGTGGTCGGCAGACATTCATTCAAAGGCTCAGTACAGGTTTAAAATCACCAAGCGGTCTTTGACCCTGATTTGCCGTAGCTCATGCTGGTGGCGATAATGGTTTTATTCCTGGTACAGAACTTACTTTCCTCTGTAAAAAGAACAGAGCCGATGTGCACAATGAAATAGATGCAGACACTTACGAGAAGTGGTTTATAAATCAACTCATTTTAAATATACCACCAAATTCAATTATTGCTATTGACAATGCTTCTTATCACAGCAGGAAGGTAGAGAGGATTCCAACAATGGCATGGCGAAAAGAACAAATTGTAGATTGGCTTAGTAAAGAAGAAAATCCTATTGAAGGTACGTTGAAGCGAGACCTATTGGCTACAGTAGCCAATAGTGAGGCATTTATACAACAAGAATAAACTTGATGTTACGGCGCACAAAAGAGGTCATGAGGTTCTTCGTTTGCCTCATTACCACAGCGAATTAAACCCAATAGAAATGGTGTGGGCACAAGTCAAACATCATATTGAAATGAATACTTTCAAAGTCTTGAAAATTGGTAACATTATATAAGTCATGTAAAGATCGTTGAAGGTAAGATGTGGGTAGTTGATAACCTTCAAGATGATATTGCAGAGTTTATAATGAAGGTTACAGAATCATCATCCGAAGACCTAGAAACCGATTCGAGCGATTAAACTGTATTGGAAAACAAAAAATTTCACACTAAGTGTGGCTATTAAATCAAAATAAAATGTTTTACAGCGCCCGTTTCGTTATTTAATTGCCACACTTCCTATATTAAATCAAAAGAAAATGTTTTAAAGTGTTAGTCTCGTTATTTAATACCTACACTTCCGCTATTATATCAAAAGAAAATGTTTTACATCGTCAGTCTCGTTATTTAATAGCCACACTCCCTATATTATATTACAATGGAAATAAATGGTGCAGCTATAATCAAACTTTAATAAAATTATTATTTTGTTTATATACTGCAAACTCCTTCCGTAAGCAAAGGATAAAGTTACCACTTGCTCATGCTGTTGCTTATAGAGCTTCTTTCACAATCCCATGTACAGGGTAATCTAACCCATCATGTTGCCATTGAATGTATCCCTACATTACATACGATTTGTATAGTTTAAGGGTAGTCTTTTTCGATATATTCATAAGTACGTTGCATATTTATCTTTTGTATTGCATTACAAATATTTTTATTAATTGTGAGGTTAGAAATTGTCTTTCGTATCGTAGATATAGTATTAATATAACCGTAATACAGTGCAGTAATCTATTGTCATAATAAGCTTAGTAATGCTGCACTGTTTTTCCATAAGCCCCATACCGAATTTGGTGAAAACAGAAAAACAATTGAATGTAGGGTTTAAGAAAAAATGAATTTTTTTAAATTGAATACCCTGTATATTTTTTGTTAAATCGAACATTTTTACAACAAAAAAGGTTATTAGCAATATTGGCCTAAAATTGAAAATAACCGGATTATCAATACCCGTTGGCTATTAATGGTTGCGAAATAAGACTCAATTTTACTTTTTTATCTTTAAATTAGCTTCGATTCATAAAATGCATTAAAAATAAAAATATGCCAACACATTTTCTATTTTATCTATTTTTTCTCGGCACAAAATATATCCCTGTCATGTCGAATTTTCTTTTAGACTAGTTAGCGGTGTATGTCTACAATAAAAACTGCATTCCAGGTGTCATTATAAGTTAATCTTGTAACCTTTAAAAATAGGATGAAATAAGGGTGTGTTGTGGTTATTAATTCACCCCAAATATTATTTATACTTCTAATGCCAACTAGAAGATTTTGAGCCTTTTAGTCAGTCGGAGATTAAATGGGCCTGGTTCTTAAAATTTTTATTTGCTTTAATTGAGAAGTAATTGTGATCAGATATGTTCGCTTTCCAACATTGATGTAGCCTCAGCCTGCAAATAAATGTTTATGTTTAATATATATACGCGATCCAATTTGGTTGTGCAATAATTGAAATTAAAATGTAACAGGGTTTTGATACTTGTTGATCCCAAATATGTAAATTTCTTTAGAAAGCAGCCAAACTTGGTTGGTTTAAACGGGTTAAGGTATCATTGGTTTATAAGTCTTCTGCATAGCAACAAACTTTTACTGCGTCATCCTCGATCAATTGAAACGTATAACGTACAATTAACGGCAAACTTAGTTGTACAATGAAAATACGCCAAAAGAAAAAGTTACCGTAAGAATTAAAGTGCCTAAGAAAGTAAACAGCTCAAACAATGTAAAATAGGTTCAAATAGCTCTTACTGTAAAAACTATACAGCACTTTTCAACAAAATATTTAAGAGAACAAAATGGACGCACTTCTCGATTTTAATCATCTACCAACGATGCTAATGAACTCATTGCGCATGACCTGTCCGAACTGTAAGCGCAAACAGTACGAAAATAATATTAATGCATATTTTCAGCCAATAAGGTATGCAATTTACATGACACGAAAATGAATGAAGTTGCCTACATTTTTTAGGAACAAATGGGCGGCATTTATTTCACTAAACGTGAAAGAAATATTTATTTGTGTAAGAAAGTTCCGATTTTAATTCCTTATTTACCAATAACAATTATTGCAAAATGGTTTAAAGTTTTAAATTGCAAAATAAACCATTTCCATTTTAAAAAGTTAATCGATGTTAAAAAAATATTTAGTTAGGTTTAAAAGAGTATTTTTTATTTAAATAATTTTTATTGGAAATATTAATTTATGTAAATATCAAAGTGGTTAACTAATTTAAAAATACAAGTGGAACCCCTGTGTCTTTGTTTTAACTACTAGAAAGTCCAATATTAAGAGGGTTCTAAGACCATTCGTATTTTTTTTTAAACTTTTTTTTTTAAATTTTGTAGAAGTTATTTGGTTTTTAATGTTTGAAGAAACTAAATTTGATTGAAAAGACGTGTTTTTAACTAAACTTTGAGAATTTTTTAAAAAAAAGAAAAGGGTAACTTACTCCATTTTAAAAAAAATATGTTATAATTTTTCTTTAAGGACATGTTTTCGTTTAAGAAAAGCTACTGAACACAATTTGAAGATATTAACTATTAAATTTTGATTATTTTTCTTTTCTACAAATTCAGTTATCGTTTGTACCGCAATTGATTATTTTCATGTGAGATAATTTCTTAGAAAATTATAATATTCTGCTTGTTTCTCGAATTTATCGCATTTATTAGCATTCGCATTTTCAAGTAATTGGAGACCAGACTACTGAAAACTAAATACTATCATTAAAAATAGCTTGCCCTAATTCTAAACTTGCAGATAATCAATGCTGAGATTTGGTGGATGGAAATTCCAGAAAGCATACTATTTGATAATACACGTCGACAACCTGTCGAGACTAGATGTATTCACTTACAAGTTTAGCGCGTCTAGAAAACAACACTGATCAAGCTAGTTTAATTTGTGTATTGGCAGAAGTTGACCGCAACTCTTAAAACCTAAACATCTACCTTCAAATTGGGACAAGCCGCCGATAAATTAGTGAATTTTTATTGACTATCAGAATGGTCTCAGTTTCAAAAATTATGAAACTGTTGAAATAATATACCGCCTCTAAAAATTTTAAATTTCTAAAACAAGAACTGGATAATCTATGACCTCGTTTACTTAAAAGCACCAAGCAGTGGCTTGGACTGCAATGCACTTTTCTGCGAATTCTTTCGTTTTTTAACACTACTAACTCAATGTTCTATGAAATGTGCATTGTAAAGCAAATTTAATAAACATTTATAAACAATCTGTCCCGAACAACTCTCAATAACCGCTTGCTTGTGGTGGAAACCTTTTCACATCCAACTCTGTAATACTCCGAGTTATTGGAAAAATTTAACAAATTACCAGCGGATTTATCTGAAAGTGAGTTACCATCCATTGACAGTACTGATGACAGATAAGCCAGATTCTGAAAAATCGGGAAATTATTCAGATGAAGATCAAGCACAAGTTCTTAAAGTGGTCTTGGCATTACTAATCGTAGACGCCATGGTAATAGTTATGGTAAACGTCAGCGACAAGTGCAAAATCCCCAACTACTCAAGCAGTTCACGGCATACATGTTAAAGAAATTGGCTCTGATGGTACCATTTGGAGAATAATGGATTCTAACGACCAATCTGCATGTAATAGTTATCAGTATTACAATTTTTCTGTTACGCACAAGACGTTCACTTGTACGAAGGGTCGGTAATCAAAATATTGTAAAAGAGACTTCTGGCCCGACTCCATATGCCAAACGACGCATATCTGAAGATAAAGTTTCTAGTACATGGCATCTAATTATTACTGGAAATACGATTCAGCATATAACGAAATGCACTGATGCTGAACGAATAAGGCAACAAGATAACACGTGGGCTATCATTCTTTATGAAATTGAAGCTTTCATTGCCTTGTTACGTGCAAGAGGCGCTTGCGGTGCCAAGAGAGTTTCAGTGAAAAAGAATTTATTAAGCAATTTTAGATATTATGACACTGATTCGCTTTGACATGCGAAACACTACCTCTCAACGAATAAGGTTAGACAAATTTGCTCTTGCATTCAAAATTTGGAATCCATTTATTGAATATTGTGTTGTACGCTACAAACCAGGGGAACTTATTCATAGCTAATAGCTATGTTGCACCTTTGTAATTCGTTTTTGGACGTTTTGGAGGGTGAGCTCGTATGTTCTTCATAGGATATCCAGTTTTGAGCAAAAGTTTTAGACGCGACCGGTCTTAGGTGACTTTCTAAAATGCTGCATTCAACGTCGTTGCAAATGAAATCTGTTTTACTCAAATTTGAGCTGATACGTTTTTTCGATAGCTAAACTACCAAAAATACACGTGCCAAAGCGAAAATAAAACGCATGTAACAACGATTAAAAATTCCTTCATTTTTAAGAAACATAATGAAAGAAAGGAATTAGAAGCAACTCGGAATAGTTAATACAACTAACATTGGAAAGAAAGAATACCACAAAAATTGTTTGTGAATATGTCCGCCGCGATCATCAACAAGAGCTTGTAGTCTTCGGTGAAGATGTCCAATTGTACTTGTAATTACGTCTGGTGAAAATCCTGCACAACACTCCTCAATCCGATATTTTAGTTGATGAATTTTTTCAAAGGTGCGGTTGTAATATACCATGTTTTTCAACAGCCCCCACACACAATAGTCGACCTAATTGACATCTGAGCTGTTTGGAAGTTGGGTTCAATAAAATCTAGACATCGTTGTTACATAAGCTTTACTGCTATTTCTCGTGATGTCTGATCAAGCGCCCCATCCTGCTGGTATGTGTAGGAATCACAGGCTTGCTCCATAGCTGGCAACGTACTCGATTGGATATCCCTTTGATAAACCTCAAAGTTTATATGGTTGTCCACAAAATATCTTAAGCCTGTCCTACAGCTGATACGGTAACGGAGGTCATAATAGAACGAGAAATGTTGACAAGGAATCAAAAGCTCTCCAAGGAAACATTTCTCTTCTTTTCTGAAGTAGTATATTGATCTATGAATTTTAGTCTTAGAGAAAACACCTTTTCATCGCTAAACCATGTGTTCCCGACTTGTTCTCGAGTCCTGAATCTGCGACGCAGTTGTTGACAACGTTCCAGCCTTTTCTGTTTAACATCGGGTGTTAATTTTTGACAGTAAATTTTTGTATAAACTTTTAAATCCAAATCCTTTTTTTTAATTCGTCTCATTGACGATCTTTGATTCGTTTGATATTATTTACTCTTCTTGAACTAGTTGTCTGATCTGGTCCTAGATTTTCAATGAAGCCTCTTACTCTATCAATATTTCCTTGTGTTCTTGCTGGTAGTTTTTATCCACGTCCTTGTTTTATTTCTATTGAGCCATTGGTTTCTCTTAAATGAGCAAGAAATTTTAAAATTGTTCTTACTCGCCAATTTTTTTTGCGAAAACTTAGTACTAATTTTTTAGCCTTCTAATTGAAGGACTCCCTTAAGATTTAATTGAAGTATTATCTTCACGAGTTAATAAAACTATAATGGCATCTTACTTGTAAGTGCCTAATTTGACAACAGTACTTTTGATATCATGAATTTGTCAATTGATACATTGCTACTTCATTAATACTAAATGCATCACATTTAAAAAAGGCTAAGATTTCCTATTCACCCCGTTTGATATCAAAACTGAATTTTCGTTTAAAAATGTCCGTTTTATCACATCGAAAATGGATGAAATCGGTTAATAAATAAAATAAGTAATTACAAATATATGAAAAGATCGAAACTTTAATTTGTCCCACAGGAAAAAAAATTTTCGATTCCTAATTTTTTTCATAGCTTCGTTTTAGTATGTGTATTTCCAGTAGTTTAGCTATCGAAAAAACGTGTCAGCTCCAATTTGAGTAAAACGGATTTCTTTGGCAACGATGTTAAGTGCAGTATTTTAGAAAAAAAAAGTCTAGTTCTGTCTAAAAGTTTTTGATCAAAACTGGATATCCTACGAAGAACATAACAGCCTACTTGTACCCTCATAAAACGAATTAAAATGGTACAACAGGTAAAAAGTTATTAGCGATAAAAAAAACTTTAATTTGCCCACAGTGTATAGCAATTGACGAACAATTATTTCCAAGTAAAGTAAGATGTCGTTTTACACAATATATGACCAACCTATCTGACAAGTTGGGCATCAAATTTTGGCTGGCAGCTGACGAAACTTTTAAATACCTCATAAACGGTTTTCCCTACCTTGGTAAAGATGAGGAACAGCCGCAGAATATTTTACTCGGTGAGCACGTAGTTCTCAAGCTAATGGGACCATTTTTTAATAACGGATGGAATATCGCCACAGATAATTTTTACTTCAGTGAAATTCACTAAAGAATTACAGAAAAAAGGAACTAGTCTATTAGGAACTGTAAACCGTTAAAAAAAAGATATTCCACCTTATCTTAAAACTTTAACGGGAAGGTTTATACAAATTCAAAATATATAAACGTGAAAGACTAACTTTTTATCAGGGTAATCCAAATAAAAGTGTACTTCTATTGAGCTCTACGCATCCAAACGTAGAAATAAGCGATGGAGAAAAAAAGTTACCCGACACTAAGTTGGCGTTGATATTGTGGACCAAACGGCAAGATAGTATTCAACAGATAGGCATCGCGAAGATGGCTACTTCAAGTTTTTTTTCTGGTAAGCAATAAACGCGTGGATAATGTAAGAAGAGGCAACAGGTAAAAAATTAATAGTAGTAGTAAATACAAAATAAGCATAGACAATGCCAAATTAAGCGATAAAATAAAAATAGAACAAAAGCTATGCGGGTCTTGCGCTGGAAAAGCCGTAACAAAATTATATTGTGTAATTTGTTTAGAAAGTACAAAAATATAAATTTAAATATTGTTTAATGTACTTATGTTGATAGTAATTTGCGTTAAACACTTTGTATAATAATAATTATGTGTTTTACTAAATAAAATACCACAGACAAAAACTTTGGTGCTTCTAAAGTAGTTTTTTTATAATTTCTCAAAAATTAAAAAAATTTTGCTATTTTTGAATGCATAAAATGTATGGGTTGTTGCACAAGGTTACATTTCAAAGATCTAGCTATACAAAATTCAATGTACGAAAAACACTGTACAAGCTCATAATTTGCCTAAAATAAGAAACAACAAACCATACGTCAACAAAATAAGGTTTGTTATCCGAAAACTCGCGCCAAACAATAGAATAAAGTGTCTGATTGGCTGGTTACTTCCGATGTGCCGATCGCTTCGAGTGCCCAATCGCTTCATTCGTGTGTGTTTGCTCGATTAATACGCTGTGTTTCTGTGCGATAGAAGTGAATTAATGTTGTTAACATTTTCTTTTGAGTCTCGGTGTTAGTTTACAAAATATTTTCAATTAAGAAATCGGAAAGAATACGATGTATTTATTTTTATTGGTGAAAACGGCTAGTACATTGATTTAACATTCAGTACATTATATCGAATTACACCGGGCACGTAATATATTCTTCTACAGAGCAACTCTACACAACATGATAACTTGCCTGCAAAAATGTGCGACAGTCACTATTTTTATTTCATTTTCAAAATGGCATCCCAAAGTTTTAGTCAAAAACCATAACAGAAATAGTCCAAATCGGGTAGACATAGTGAACACTTGTTTAAAGCTAACTCTTCGTGGTTCAAAGAAACTTTTTCTTTTACTGATATAGTGGGTGAAAATTTAAATCAGTTGACACCTGGACAAATTTACCGAAGCGGTCGACCACATAAAATATTGAAGATTCCAGTATGAAAACAAAGAGACGTTGAATTCAACATTTTATTGGAACAACAAGTAAAGAAGAGTTTTTAATGGTGACCAAAGTGCAGCTTCGCAAGGAAGGAAAAATAAATTTGGCAGCCATTGTTGTAGAGTTTTGTGATTATTCGCCAAAAGGAGGTACTACAATGAAGAAAGCGCGTGTAGTTTGGACAAACCCATCAAAATCACTTTCGTTAAACTAAGCTGTCGCATTAATAGTTAATGCGAGTCTCTCGGCTCATCAGTACCATTTAATACGTCAGCAAACACAACAAATTGTTTCCAAAATCTATTCTTCTTATCTTAATATTAAAGCAGCAAGAGGATGGCACACGTGTTACAGAAACATGTCAGAAATTAAACTGCAATCAT
Organism: Vesta saturnalis; assembly: GCA_036346205.1. Classification (NCBI taxonomy): domain Eukaryota; kingdom Metazoa; phylum Arthropoda; class Insecta; order Coleoptera; family Lampyridae; genus Vesta; species Vesta saturnalis. Next base: position 1,470,682 of record JARFJB010000502.1, on the reverse strand, counting down.
TAGTAGACCATACGGTCACAAGATTATGGAAAGCGCAAAATGTGTTGTTGCAAACCTCGACTTACTTAAAAAAAATAGAACCAATAGAAATTGAGTTGTGAGGTACGGAATAAAACCGGTACAAACAAAAAATTTTTGAGGGACAGTGCAGTGACGAAATCCTTTTTAGTATTTCAATGGTATGTAGAAGATAAAAGCAACAAAAAAATTGTATGGCAAAATCCTTCGCTAACTTCACCAAGGTATTGTCGTCCCATAAAGCTTATTTCGCCAAGGAAACTGCGAATGTTATAACGACGGATGTTCAGAAAATTAAAAAACAGGCGCAAAATCTGTCACATACTAAGATTTTTTTAAATGACATGGAAGTTTTGGTAAATGTAACAATAATATTTTGCATGATTGACAAAAAGTTTGAAATGCTGTATGTTCTTGTGTATCTACGCAAACCTGTTATGTGTGTCATACTCATTGTAATTTTTTATGTTAAGTATTATACCTTCTATATATTTTTAAGTTCGATTATAATGTTTTACTCCTCAAAATCCTTTTTTAATACATTAAATAAATCCAGGGCTTTGATTATGACTCAAAAGTAAAAACAAAATGGCGGATAAAATCGATTATGACCCATGACGTCCTATACCTATCTTACGAGATAGTATAAGGGCCCCCATACCATTTCAAATTTCCCGCCAAGGTAGCCTGACAAAGGGGGCGAAGATAGTAACACAAGTTCCTATACATGGCTTACGAGGCAGTATGACGGCCCCTATTTCAAATTTCCCGCCATGACATCCGACTGATTATGACTCATAATTAAAATAGTTGAACTTTGATCTACCTTGCCCCCTCTCCCTGCACAAATACCCCATAACAGTTTAATTATGACATATAATTGGAAACAAAATGGTGGAAGAATTTGATTATGCTTAACAATTACAGGGATCTGCATCCACATACCGCTAGGTGGATCTGCGATTGCAGAAAACATTAACTAGTTTTAAAAATACACCACTAGATGACGTCACAAGCAATCAAATGTACTTTAAACAATATACTACTAGGTGTAACCCCCGTTACAAAAAACATTAATTAGCTTTCAGAATACACCGCTAGATAGCGTCACAAACAATCACGGAACCATACAGAAGCGCAGACCTGAGAACAAATTCCGGAGGCCTGTAGTTGTCTTATGAGATAGTATGAGGGCCCCCCTATTCGAATACAATTTCAAATTTCCCAACAAAGACAAAAATGGCCTCCAAGATAGCCGACAAAACAAGTTAGCGTACAAAATGTAATTAAGACCCATGATTAGAAACAAAATGGCGCCAGAATTTAATTATGACTCAATTAAAACAAGATGGTGGAGGAATTAGTTATGCCCTCATAATTAAAACCATAAAATAGCAGTCGCAGGATACCTATAGCTGACAAGACGGGCAAGGACCCGTGAACATGTTCCGGAGTCATATACCGGGGCTACGACATGAGAACAAGCTCCAGAGCCTCATATCTGTCTAATATTTCGTTCATATCGGGAACTCGTAGTGCAAGGTTGTATTGCAGTGCGCTCGCGATATCAAATTGTGTGATAACCTCGGCACACCAAGTTGTATGTATAAAAAATTTATTATTTACATTTTACACTCAAATTCAACAACCTAATCAGTCTGCTCCCGCGCAGTATACTCAAATGCCAAGCTTTTCACAGCCAGTACTATTACTACAACCCCTACAGCAACAACAACACAACAATATACTATAGCCAACCCCAATAGCACACAAGTCAAGAAATAGAAGTACTCACGCGATCGAAAGGTGAATGGCAAATACAATCTAACGGCAAAAGAGGACCTCTAAGCCCAGAACTAACAATTAAAGCCCTAAAACAAACTAAAACTAGCGATTACTGGCTAGGTGATAAAATTAGTACCAGTAATAGATACTATAGTTTAGATACGGCAGATGACGACATGAAAGAATGAAGGGAAACAAATAAACAAGAAAATAGTGAACCAAAACCTTCACCCATATTTATAGCGGGAGTAAAAAATGTCAACCCATTAATAACACTACTAGATGAGATTGCTAAAGATAAAGACGTCACCAAGGCCCTAAATAATGACCAAATAAAAATTCAACACAAAGAAAGTCTAACATATAACACAATTACTAAAGCTCCGAACGGAAAAAACATTCAATTTCACACATACCAACGAAAGCAGGATAAAAACTTTCGCGTTATTCTGAAAAATATACATCCAACAACTGATACAAACGAAATTAAGAAAAACATAGAAGAGCTAGGTCACGTGGTCATCAACATTCATAACTTCAAACAAAAAATAACTAATACCGCACTGCCCATGTTTTTCATTGCCCTAAGCGAAACGAAAACAACAAAGTCATATATAAAGATAAACTATTCATAAACTCAGTAGTACAATTCGAACCACCCCATGTAAAAAGGGAAATCTCCCAATGCATGCGATGCCAAGCCTTTGGACATACAAAAAACTTTTGCAAGAAAACACCACGATTAGGTAAATGCCTGGAAAGTCACTTATCCACGGGCTGCCCTATAAAATCCAGAGACAATGAAGTTAATTGCGGGAACTGTAGTGGTAAACATCCCGCCAACTATATAGGGTGTATGGTTTATAAGCAACTTCAAGAGAAGCTTTAACCCAAACTCAGAGAAAAATGATTTCCGCAAAAGTTTGCACAACGAAACGTTTCATATGCCCAAGCAACACAACAAACCAACAGCATTCATACAGCTTTAATACTGTAAGCCCCCAAATGTACCTTTAGCCTCATCACCAACAAATGACCTCACAGAACTTAAAAATATGATTAAACACTTAATACACCAAATAAGCACCATGATGAACCTCATTACCGTGTTAGTCAACAAAATGACATAACTACTAAAAATAGGTATCTGGAATGCCAATGGCTTGTGCCAACATGCACAGGAAATTAAATACTTTTTACAAATTAATGAAATATACGTAATGCTTATATCAGAAGCTCATTTCACTGTCAAAAGTTTCCTCAAAATTACCAAATATAAAATTTACACCACTATACACCCGGATGGAACCGCTCATGGTGGGACAACCATCATAATCAAAAGTAGCATCAGACACTATGAACTCAATAAATACACATTTAATCATCTCCAAGCTACTTCCATTGCGGTAGAAGAAAAACTAAACACAATCACATTATCAGCAGTACATTGTCCACCAAAATTCAAAAATAAAAACCATGACTATAAACAATACTTTGACACCCTTGGTAATAAATTTATAGCCGGCGAAGTTTACTACCCCAAGAATACACTCTGGGGGTTCTAGGCTTACAACACCTAAACACCGGGTACTACTTCAAATAATGAATGAAAGTAACCTAAAGCACCTATCGACAGGTAAGCCAACATACCGGCCGACTGATAGACGAAAAATACCTGGCCTCGTATACTTCTGCATACAAAGGGGGTTAACACAAGACATTGCAAAGTTGAATCATGTTATGACCTTTCCTCCGACCACTCACCAGTTATCGTAACTTTCTATTCTCAGATCTTACAAATAACTAAACAGCCGATGCTTACAAATAAATAAGAAGACAAACTGGAAGATGTTCAAAGAAAAAGTAGACGAACTTGCTAACCTAAATATCCCACTAAAATCAAAGCAAGATGTCGACGAATCAGTCGTGGCACTAACAACCGCAATACAAACGGCAGCTTAGACAGTTAAGCCAGAAGAACCTTATTTACAGCAAACCGGAGAATGCCCTCTCGTTATAAGGAAAAACGCAAACTGAGGCAACGATGGCAATTAACTAGACTAAATTTTGATAAGGCAAAATTCAACAAAGCTGCAAATGACCTTAAAAAATTGTTAGTGAACCTAAAAAACCAATCCGTTCAAGATTATCTCAGCCGTTTATCAACTTCAGAAGTAAACAATTACTCCTTATGGAAGGCAGCAAAACGATTCAAACGACCACAGCAATCTATACCGCCAATAAAACAAAATAATGGAACGAGCCAGAAGTAACAACGAAAAAGAAAAGGTATTTGCCGATGTTTTCAAACCATTCCCCTCAGAGTCATCACACGAAGAAGAAAATGAGATTAAGCAGTACCTAGAAGCACCTTATAAAATGGACTTACCAGTAAATAACATTACATATAGAGGAGTTGAACGCGTAATTAACATCGAGACAAACCCTAATAAGGCCTCAGGTTACGGTGAAAATATTACAACAGTTAACGGAAAAGGGAATGAAGGCTATAGTGCAGATATTTAATGCAGTAATAAGGCTAAGTTACTTTCCACTATTTTGGAAAATAGCACAAATAGCCGTGCTACCCAAACCTGGAAAAAAGGTAGAAGAAGCAGCTTCATACAGACCTATAAGTCTATTATCAGTACTTTCCAAAGTCTTCGAAAAGGTGCTACTAAAACGGATTAATTTTATACTAGAGGAAAGAAAGATAATCCCTGAACACCAATTTTGTTTCAGGAACAACCATGGAACGATAGAATAAATCCACCGTTTAGTAAAAAAAATCAGCAATGATCTTGAAGCACATAGGCACTGTTCGGTTGCTTTTCTTGACATCCGCCAGGCATTCGATAAAGTATGGCATGAAGGACTGCTATACAAGCTTAAAAAGAATTTGCCATACCAGATATATAAATTATTAAAATCGTGTCTAACTGGAAAGTACTTCCTCGTGAAACACCAGGGAGCATATACGGAACTGCTACCCATGTCATCCGGGGTTTCACAAGAGAGTGTATTTGGGCCAATCATGTACTTAGTATTCGCAGCCGATCTCCCAACGACCAGAGTAACAACCGTCGCCACATTTGTGGATGATACTGCCGTTTTAGCATCGCGTCCAAACCCAGCCAATGCAATAAGAAATTTGCAAACAAACCTCAATAAGATACAGTAATGGTTAAAGAAATGGAGAGTGCAAGTCAACCAAGATAAATCACTACATGTCACGTTTACTATGCAGAAATAGAACTGCCCACCGGTATACTTAAACGGGAAGCAACTGAAACATTCAGTTAACGCAAAATATGTTGGAATGCACCTGGATCGCAGACTGACGTGGAAGGAAATCGCAACTAACGTTGACAAACAAACTGATAATACACAAAGTGATAATAAAACCCATCTGGAGAATCATCTCTGGGGAACTGCCAGCAACAGTAACATTGAAATCATACAAAGATTCCAAAATAAGGTGTTGCGTGCGCTAGTGAATGCACTGTGGTACGTACCAAATCTTGTAATAAACGGATTTGTGTGTGTGTCAACAGCTAAACGAGAAATTAAAAAATACAGTGTTAAATATAGTGACCGAGTAGAAATGCACCGTAATAAATTAGCGAATAAACTAATGGATAAAACAGACGAACTACGCCATCTAAACAAATTTAAGCCCTGAGACTTACATGACAGATATAATGTTTAAACAATGTAGGACAGCGTTATAGGTATAAGTAATACTATAGTTAATATGCTTAGGGTAAGAAATAATCATCTTCACATAAATAAAATTTTAAGCTTCATTTAAAATTCATGAAAATCTATATATATATATATATATATATATATATATATATATATATATATATATATATATATATATATATAATTTAGAAATTTTACAATTAAAGGTAACACAACAAAAAAACAAAACATAAAATTCAAATACTACCGTGCGATTTATTTGAGTACAAATCAAATGAGAGGCGGAATATATCCGAGCACCGGAAAATCTTAACTGACCATCATCCCTTTTTATTTCTAAATATATGCCAAAATTAGGCGTAATCAACCGCAACGTTTTCCTTGACCGGTAGCGGCCCTCATAAATTTACAAAGTCAGCATTTCCTAGTTACAATATTCTGACATATTTATGGAATTACATACTTCTACAAAGTAAGCATTTCCTAATTAATAACAATTTTCTGAATATTTATTAAATTGACCCATTAAAAGAAATCAAAAAAACAAAACATTTAATTCGAACAAAAGTTAAGCGTTTCCTGGAATTAATTAGTATTCAATAAGAAAATACAATAAAAGTGCTTGTCCTAGTAAAAGTGTGAAGGCAATAATATATATATATATATATATATATATATATATATATATATATATATATATATATATATATATATATATATATATATTTTTTTATATATATTTTGTCTAATGAGGTAACACGAGGACCCTCTCATTAGAACACAATCTCAAACTTCCCGCCAATTACAAAAATAGCCGAAAAGATGACCACCAAATCAAAATGGTCAATAAACAAAATGGCCTGCAATCCAGGCCTCCAAAATGGCCGCAACCAATTAGAAACTAGGAGACGTATCTGAGCGGAGTCCATGGACCAAAAGGTCACTAATTAGGAGTAAAAATGTCTTCAAGGGGTTGAAAATTACGATCAAGGGGTTGGGCCCAAAAAGGGGTGGGGCCCAGTGAAAAGGCGGGGCCCCACTCCATTTTGTCCCATGATGGCCCCTTTCTTCTAAGAGGTTGTGTGCCTAAATGACATTTTACGTTTGACAACATTGCAATGAAATAGAAGAAAACCGTTATTTGTAGATGACTAAGGTTAGTAAAAGAGACGTTTTATCCACACGAGATCGTTTTGTGGTCAGATAATAATAATAATAGTAATAATAATAATGTTACTTTGCCCAACAGTTAGACACCTCTTACAGGACAAAACAATCAGAGATGAATTACATTATTTCAGAAACGAGAAAAAACGAATGATGTAGACATAAATTAAAGTTTAAGAGATATGTTGTTAGAGTCAATTTTTAATGTATGATTTAAATTATCTAAAATAATTAGGGTTATCTCTTATTATACCTATTGGACGTATGTGATCTGCATATCGTCTTTTCTCAATTCCATTTGCGGTTCCCGCTATGTGTCTGTTCTGATATAATAACAGGTTTCCATTTACCTTCACTCTAGACATCTCTTGGTATTAGGTCGGGCATTGTCTAAAATGCCAATTCAGTTGTCGAACGAACATCATCTGAGCGGGAGATTTGTTTGTTGTATTGTGTGGTGTATTTCTCTATGAGAAAAAAAAATTTTGCAAGCCTTTGCTTAACGTGAATTTGTCTGCCTCACTTGCTGACATTCTTGTTTTGAAAGTGTGTACCAACCGTTCGGCTAGTGCCAGAAAAGATCTGAGTTCTTTAATATTCTGTGGTGCTGGTGATTTTATTATAGAGTCAATTTTTGGTTTAGAGGGTTGTATATCATTTTTGTCTATCATACGTTCTAAATATTTTTAAAAAGGTACACTCTTTTAGATTGACTTCAAGTCCAGTTTCTTTCAGTTTTTTTTAATACTGTTGATGTTTGTAAGTGTTCGGTGTCATTTTTTCCAGTTATTGCAATATCATCAAAGTATACAGCTACGTTACCTATTACTTCTAAGTGATGTTGAAATATTGCTGTATTGGAAATATCCTTATTTGTGGTTATTGCTAAGTATTTCTTTAATTCTGGTGCTATTTCGAATTGTAAATAAGCATCTTTCAAATCAATTTTGAAAAATTTTTTTCCATGTAAAAAATAAATAAGGATCCAGAATATGTATGTTTAACTAAGACTGGATTCACTGTGATGCGATAATCACCACAAATTCGTATTTGTCCTGTTGGTTTCACAACATTTACTGAGGGTGTTACCCATTCTACTGGTATTACATTTGGATCAATTTTGGTGATTATACCTTCGTTTACTAACCGTTCAAGTTCAACTTCTATTCTATGTTTTTCCTTATACTAAATTTAATTGATCTCGCAGGTAGATGTTTCGGTTTTGCGTCAGTTTTAATATGAACGTTAATTTGCTATTTTTTACTTTTCCCAGTTTATTGTTAAATAATTATGTATGTGAGTCTATACTTATTTAAGGGCATATGCTATTTGTCTCATAATAGAATATACAGGGCTAGGAAACTATGTTAAACAATTCGCTCCATTGTAATCTAAAAAGCATTGGGTCTCCTGTTTTCATTACTACTACTGGTAGGTGTCTTTTTATTTCTTGTATTTCTACAGTTAAAGTTGTTAAATCTTTTGGTTTTAATTCAAAATTACA
>JARFJB010000502.1:1420000-1460000 GCA_036346205.1 Vesta saturnalis | reverse complement strand
AATAATTTATAAATTTAATTTTATAAAACGTAATTTCTTTAAAAACGAAAATTTTAAAAACAAGGAAAATACTATTATTTACAAAGAAACTAATTATTTCCTCTAAATTAGTAAAAGGGTTTCATTAATATCTTAAATTAAGTTCCATCTAAATTTGAAAACAAAAATTTATTTTTGTTTTCAGAAAGGAAGATTCTTAAATGCAATTACTATTTGTGGAAATTAAAACCTTTAAATAAAAAGGCAAAATTAAACGTTACAATCGAAAAGCTTTAAAGAATTTTTTTGGTTAATAATTGGATTAATTTATAACATTTTTAGGATTAACAGATTAGTTAAATTTGGAATTAACGGCAAATATTTGACAAATCACCTGCGTCACAAACAAATACCGGAACGATAATTTGTTTTATGCCTCCATATTTGACCCATTGTTAATCAATTAGTTAACAAAAATTCTAGTGACTAAAAAACGAAATGTTTCAAATAAGTTCTAATGTATAGCCAGACTATTGTTTTAATAAACGATGGGCTAGTAAACGTTACGGTTCGTGAAGGAGTCTATAATATGAACAAACAGGAAATGTAAAGTGGTCCTGGTTTTAAAAACTTCCAATGAGTATCGCCAGATAGCAGATTTTGAGTCTTAAAACCGGTAAATGTTTAGAAGATTTTGCCAATTTTGGTGTTAGTAAGGAAGCAGACTGTAAGTACACGTTAAAAAGGTTAATTTAAAAGCTAGGAGGTCTGCCAAAGATTGAATTATTGTTTAAGTCGTCCTGTAGAAGAAATTTCTTGAAGATTATGGCAATTAAATATCCTGAATGGTCAAATGTCTTTTTAGGATGAGTCATGGCTTTATTTAATTGAATGGAGAAAATTGGGGACATAAAAGATTAATCCAGAATTTAATAACAGAATTAAAGTTTAAATTTTTGTAGGAATTTAAAAGGGGAGAACATTTTTCCAATGAGATTTGATGACAGAATTTAATTGAATTTTAAGGTATGTCGCACCTCAAAGGTTAGAGGAAATGTAAATACAGGCAAAGGAAAAGGATGTCGGAAGTTATTAATTTATAGAACATTTGTAGGATGAATTAAAGGGATGTTCTAAACAAAATTGTAAAAAACCTTTTTTTCATGTTAGGATTCTAATTTGAACTCCTGCACGTATTCAAAATTTAATTAATTAGCCCATAACCTTTAAATGATTGACAGGATACCGTAATTAGTATTTATTTAAATGACCGAACTGAAGCAATGATAATTTTTTGCACTTTCAAAGAGCTAATCACTTGCATATGTCTTTATTAAAGTGTATTTGAAATAAACCTACGTTATAGGAATACTTGATTGAATTTTACAACCAAATGTCATTCTCAATTAAATTGTAATTTTCTATTTTGAAGAACTAATTAAATAAAAACCAGTTAACAAAGGGTTGGATTATTAGATACCTTTCTGTGTCTATGGTTAAACTAATGATTTTGATTTTGTTCAATTTTCCAATTATGTTTTAAACCTCTGTTAATTTTACTTCATTATATTAGGTAATGCATTTACATTTTGTTAATTGATTTATAGATTATTCAGTTAATAAAAAGGGTGGTTCAATAGTAACTTTATAAGTCTTGAGATGTTACAACATTATTTACTTATAACTCTAGTTATTTTAAAATATGAAAAAATTCAACTTTTTGCATTAATGACCCAACAAAAAGTCATGAGCATTCCGATTCAAGGTGTTAATATTTGTTTTCTATACTTTCAATTTAGGACATGTTTACATTTGTAAATAACTACTGCAGGAATAAACTCATGTATTGATACACTGTAAAGGGTAAAATTTTTGTTATACGGTATATTAAAGAAATTAATTGTCATCCACAAAGTTAAGTTAATATCCTTCAAATTTGAAAAATTTACGTTTTTTAATTTGCTGGAAAACATTTAAAAAGTGCAATTTTTTAAGTAGGTAAGATTGAGACTTTGAACACAACCAATTCCAAGGTTACCACAATTCCAAGGTCGCCACAATACCAAGGTCACCACCATACCAAGGTCAATGTTTTTACCAAAAACCCAAGGTCACTGTTCCACAATTGCAAGGTCATATGTCACAAACCCCGCTTTCCTGTTCCCAAACAAGGCCTTCGTGTGAATTATCCAACCACCTGGTTGCTACTAGCCCAACCCCCACTTGTATGTTTTTGCCCACTTTTGCTCACCCCACTTTTTACCAAAATAAAAAAAACGATATGTTAATATATTTAATTCAAGAGAAACATGTACAAAGGTATTACTCAGATATATGATTTTCTTTAGGAATAAAACATTTTGATTTAGTACAAGTGCAAAAGGTCCTTTCCACTTCCGTTCATTACATCTGCGTGGACGTGGTGCGAGGAGCTGAGCATACGTGCAATGTGGTGCCCATCAGATGTTCCTGTAACGGATTGACATCTGGCTGCCATCGGTTTATTCTAACCCCACACATGAAACATTCAACCGTTCGTCTGAAGATGTGGAAATGAATCCTGCTGCAGCAAGCGATGAGGGGGTGAAAGTTTCGATACGTTAGTAATCGTTTATCAAAACAGTTGTAATACTGAGGATAATAAAAGTTTGGGTCACACATGTTAACACCAGCGAAAACAGTTGATACTGACAGGAAATAAGTTATAATTTTATAAGGTATACAATATATACAATATATACAATATATATAAATAATTACAATATGTACAATAATAATATTAAATATGTTTACAATATGTACAATATTACAATATAATAAATAATACAATAAATACAGTAAAAAGATTTGGTCTACGTAGCACACCTCGTCCACACAGTATACATGAGTCATCATTGTACACATCGTATAACTGTGGAGATGCCCAACGACGAGCACCAATAATATTCGTGCGACAGGTGGTATCCGCGTCCAGTCCGTGCATATGGTGGTCCATTTACCCGGTAATAATGGTTTCAATTAAAAAAGCAATCATATGACCCACCAGATGGTAGGAACATATATTGATACAATGTCATATGCTGTTTAAGCTTTTCCGAAAAGTGCCGCGTATTTTGCTGAATTTTAAACCACGCTGAATTCCACTGAACCATTTCATATTTATTTCGTAGCACTTTTTATGGAAGCCGGTAGTATTCCTTTTTTTCAAAATTTACCCAGTTCGGAATTAATTCATGTCCGTCGCGTTAATTTGAAATAGGGTTTTGGTTGGTACATTCAGGAGTCTTAATCGTCTTGCACTGGAGTAACTGACATAGTGGATCGGTTAACTATGGATATGTAAAAACCCTCCTTTAAATATAGAATAAACTGAGTGGGGTATTAACCTTGTGTAGTGAACTTGGAAAAAGTAAAACCTTGGAAATAAGTATGCCTAGAATCCTTGAAGTAGTTAAATACAAGGTTGGAAAAAAACAAAATGAGTAACAGCCTTGAACGAAAAGAAAACCTTGAAAAGGTGGCACTGCAAGGTTGGAAACAATGTGTGGTATAATCGTGAAGGTCACGTAAGTAGCCTTGAGGAGGACACATAGTGGGGAGAGTGTCATATATAAAAGAGGGAATGTATGTAAAGCCAGTATCGTATATAATGGATAACATATTACGTCAAGCCAAGAAAAGGCGAAGATTATCGGTTGCTATAAGTTCAAGTAAATATTGGATATTTTGCTTAATAATGTGCATTATTTCTTAAATAAAAGTAAAACAAAGTTTGTTAGTGTCGGTCTATCACCCAAATTTGGATTTGAGCCAGGTAAAACTTGGTGGATCGAAGAGTACTGGAGTGGTGTTTGACAAGCAGGAATGGCGTATACTTATGGATAATCAAGGGTAATTTAATTATTTCTACAGTCCTGAAGGAACATGGCTACCTACCAAACTGGGATCGAAGACTTTCTCGTACGAAAATAAAAACAAGAAAAAAATTATACGCCTCTGTGATAGTGACGAAATTGATGTCTATTTAGGATGGGAGTCTATAGAACAGTTATGGAAGCTTTTGAAGATAATAAATTACCGATTGGAGTTGGTAGATACTGTGAACTTTCCAAAGTTTTATAAAAACCTAATAAAGTCGGCAGCGGCAATTCCTGAATGTAACATTCACCAAGTTATAGTTCCATTGCATAATGTGCTTGAGGTCAATATAGCCTGCCTTCTGGAAATGGAAGAATTTGCCAAGGAGAAATTATATATGGATATGGATCTTGCCAAACCTATAACTGAAAGGGGGGGACAACGCGCTTGTAGTCAATAGGGATAGTATTAGATTAGTCAATATGTGGATGTGTTATAGTGCGCAGTCGTGGCCTAAAGCTGTAGATTGTGTTAGTGCAGTACAAAGACTAATATGCCAGTTACAATCATTAGAATTGGATGCTGACCATGAAAAAGTGTATGGAATGGGTAGATTTAGTGATGACTATTTAAATAATCTAGTTAATAAGTATGGGAGGAATACGCCTTTGTGAAAAATATTTTAACACATGAAGATGGTGTAGAGTGTATTTGTTGTATAAAGCGATTAATAGAAGACCTTAAAGAAATATCATTGGAACAATTTTACACGAAATAGAAAGATATTTACCGAATTTTGAGCCATCAGATGACGACTCACCCAGTGAAGAAGGTGTGCATTAATGAGTCCAAAAACGTAGTTCACTACATAGTAGTATGGGAGTTGCGCACAGGCATGCGCGAAAAGGAGAATGGGAACAAATTAGCTAGAGATTCTGCACGATTTAAAAAAGAATAGATGACTGTGGTAATATAATTTCACCAATCCTCGAAAAGCATCGTCGTGAGTGTGTGTTTGTCAGACGTTTTAGTAGTATGTATAGGATAGTATTAATAAAAAAGTAAAATAAAAAAAGATCTATTTATTGCATGTAAATATTACAATATATAATTAAGGTTACTTAGCGTATTACACAATGTCTTTGGTAGAAATCCAGGAATTGTGAGAAGTATCAAAACCCAACCACTTAACGAGAGCTTTATTCCCTTGACGTCGGATTACACGTTCAACTAGGTGAATGTCTGGATGTTTAACACTTTGTAGTTCTGGCTCATAGAACCGACCTTGAATCTCTTCATCTCGACTATCACGTAATGTGTAGGTGAGTGGGCTTGAACGTTTAACTGTTGATATTCGAAAGACTTCGTAACTCCAATTAGGTGTGTACCCCTTAGAGAATATGCTTCTATGTTTGCTAATGCGTACATGTTCCCCCACTTTAAATTTAGGTGTTTTACGGTCAAGAATTTTTTGACATTTTAAATGTTTCGAAATAGATGCACTATTTTTTCCGATACATCTACCGGTTTGTATCCAGTTGTTCTATGCTTTCTTGAATTATACTCGGCGACAATGTGGGCAATATTGATAGCCACTTATAGGATCCTTGCATGCTGAAGGTTTTCCACATTATTGCTTTAAGGGTGCGATTTACACGTTCGACTATGCTACTTTTCAAGGTGGAATAACTACTGTAATGATTGATATTAAATTTTTCATTACTTTTTGAATTCAGCATTATAGAACCCGTTCCCATATCAGTTTGTAATTGTAGGTGTCCTTTTCAAACCAGACAAAGTTTATCCATTACATCGCGACTAGTTTACCATTCTTGCGTTTGATGGGGAAAGCCCAGACATATTTAGAGAATGCATTTATTATTACTAAAATGTATCGAAATCCTTTATTCATCCGAGCATATGGTATCATTTCCACTAAATCAGCTTGAAATAGATCATTTAAACCTTTTAGTACTACACAACGCCGCGGAAAATTTCTTCTTGCAGGTTTGTGCAGTTCTTCAACAACATCGGCTTTACTAATTTTTTTGCTTTGGATTTTACTACGAACTCTACGTTGAATATCGTTGCAGTTGAAAACTGTACAAATTCCGGTATGGTTACACGAATTACAACGTTCCTCTTAAGAGGTTGACCAATTACATCCTTTGCCAGCTCAAATTTTTTACCATCCATGTTAAGCTCAAGACTTGGATGACTCCACCTGCAATATACTATAGTGCCGTCGTAACAGGGATAGGTATATTGATCACTACGCCGGTAGTTATTCTCTTCTTTGCGGCGATTCCAGAAAATGAAATGAAAGTTTCATGAGACAGATCGCTATGATGAACAATATGTTTCCCAAATCTATCCACTGTCATTTGATGATGAAGATGTCCGCCAAATTTATCTATTGGCATCACTGGTGGACATATAGTGCTATATTTAGTGATAGTCGTCGTAACAATGAAAGGAAATGACTATAGTGTAGGTTTATAACAAGATCTGTTACTTTATTACTTTTGCGTTACGTAGTTCATCAATTATATATATTATTTCGTTGTGATTGCTAGTATTTCCTGCTGACATAGATCCTAATAATTCCCTTAACCAATCGACTAACTTATTCGGATTATTCCACGGTACAAACTCAATAGGTTTATTATTGTATCGCAATAGCTGCAGTCCACCACCTCTTTTGGATATAGAAGTTGTTCGAGATCTGGTGGCTGGAGGTGCAATAGATGATGTGGTAGAACGTTTTCTAGGTTGAAGTAATGGTTCAATGATTTCAAGGTACTTCTTACTATTAGTTCCTCAGATTTGATCATCAGGGTTATAATTACGTCGGGCAGCATGCGTACGACGCAAAATGTCATTGTATTGCTGTAGATCCTCTTTTGTATCCCGTAGGAACTTTTTAAAAAGTAGTTCATATAATCCCGGTGTTCCTCATAGTCTAGGGATGATCCATCGGGAAGAGCGATTCGCAAATTTTCTCCAACAAAATCTAGTTCAGCATCGCCTATAAAAATTTCTCTTCTTCAGGAATAAAATGCACACCGTACGTTAAGTCATATTCATCTTCGGTATCTCTAAAGATACCTTCGACGTAGTATTTCGCTAATCCTTGGTATTGATTAAGATACTCTTCAAAGCCGGGTTGAGATCCAGCAGCTACTAGTTCCGATTTCAATTGTTGTAAAGTAGGAATTTCCACCTCGTCGTCATGTGTGACATCAGCAATTACAGATTCTTGTACAGGTGTGGAATGGTGCAATGGACTCTTTTTCCGACTTATGGCGTAAGGGGTTCAGCTTTGATGAGAGAACCATCATTTTTAGTAATTAATTGTTTTAATGGTTGTGTGATAGGTTTAAGGTGTGCCTCCATTGCACGTTCTGTAAGAGCAGTATCTTCTTTCAAACTAGCATATTTCTGTTGCACTCTTGCGAGCACCCAAAATGTCTTGTACTAAGCGTTCCTCCATTACGACTGTACGTTGACAGTCCTAGTAGATTATTTATACTGCAATGAAACAGTCAAATCTCTTACGGTAACGACCGTTATTAACATCGCTTTCTTTATCAATCACAAGAAATCCGAATTTATCACGCCAGCAACAGCAACACAAGTCTTTAAATCTATCAAATGACATATCAACATTAACGTGATCATCACACACATGCTTGAGATTAGTGTGATCTTGTTGAAAAGAACAAGTAAATTCGCATTATCACGTATAAGCTGTTTTGGAATTGAAGAATACGTTTGACACAGATAGAAACAATCATTATTTCGATGTCTGCCAAAACAAAATGATCTCTAATTTCATTTTGTTTATGACATGCTACATCAAAAAATCATTATTGAATTTTTACGGGACTCACTAGGAGGTATAACATCACTATTATCACTGTATTCGAAATACCTAATTTTTATGGGTGCCAGTAACTCCGCAGGTACTGGTATTTAGGTTGGTATAAGATTTGCAATATATATAGACAT
Organism: Vesta saturnalis; assembly: GCA_036346205.1. Taxonomy (NCBI): domain Eukaryota; kingdom Metazoa; phylum Arthropoda; class Insecta; order Coleoptera; family Lampyridae; genus Vesta; species Vesta saturnalis. Next base: position 1,452,152 of record JARFJB010000502.1, on the reverse strand, counting down.
TTTCAAAACGTAAGCCATTTGGATGTTCTAATAAGCTAATCATAACATTGGTTTTTCCACAGCCGGATGGTCCGACGATTATACCTCGTTTACATCCCCTTTAGTAAACCGCGGTGTTTAGAGTAGTGCTCCTTGTTAGAGTAATGTCATAATTTTGATAGGTAATTCTGTATCTTGCGGAATGAAACGGATGTCACCATTATGGTACTAAACCACGACTTGTATGACGCTTTATATATATACATACCACGTGCGAAAGTAGTTTAGTAGTGAAGTGTCAGTCAGTGTGTATGAAGTATACATCCCAGGTCAGAGGAAAAAAAGGTTCAGGATTAATTAATACTTTAATAAATAAATTACCCGTGGAGTTGCATATACCCGGATATCGATATTGTGGGCCAGGTACCCGTTTACAAAACGATTAGCTCGTGGCAACAAAGGTATTAACATTGGACAAAGCGTGTAAAAACACGATATTGCATACTCCCAGTCAAACGATCTAGGACAACGACACATAGCCGATAAGACTTTACAACAAAAGCTTGGAATAGATTTGTTCTACCGACGCTACCTTTGAGAAAGGGCAGCTGCATTAACCATAGCTGGTATAATAAAGGAAAACGGACAATGGAATGGGTGGCAAATCACGGAAAGGGCAAAAGAAATTGGGAATGGGAAGCAAATCACGACGAAGGAAGCATTCTCGCAGAGCAATTTCGTTTAACAAAGCAGTCCTTCTAGCCCGACGTCTGTTGGTGGTAAACTTCGATCATCTTTAAAATCGACAATACAGCAAGCCTTGAGCGCTCTAAAACACAAAAAATTATGTCACCCAAGAGCAGAATATTACAATACCAAAACGTGGGATTCATACCTCTTATTCCCTCTTTGCAGCATTAGGAGCTTTAGGGTCTCTAGGTGGCGGTGCTGCGGCAGTCGCAAAGCGGTAACTGACGGCAAAAGCTGCGACAAAACGTTAGAAGAAACCAAACGACACAACCAAGCAATGGAAGCAGCTCATTAGGAAAAGGTTTTACATTGCCATATAAACAGGGTTAGGTATATATTTACAACCGTATTCAAAAAACTTCCACTGAAGCTACCACGTCACGCCATAAGTAATGTTGAGCTATCAAAATTTGTGGAGCAATTACACATTCCATATTTTAGAGGGATATATATGCGAGATAACTTACCTACAAGAATCCATGCGAATGAATGTGGTATTGTGAATCTGGATGATCAAAATAACAAGGGCACACACTGAACAGCTTACATTAAGCGCAGAATCATACGAAATCGCGGATGTGAATAAATATGTTAATGAGTCAGTGAAGGGATCGAGAGCATTTATGCATTTACAAGCGAATAATAATACTATGAAAGCAACCCATGACGTTAACTTCAATGTGGAAAATTCGATAGGACCTAGCTGGGATTTAATAAACTGTTTACCAGGCTCTGTGTAAAGCATATTATAATCCCAGTGTACCAGCGGATATAAATAATGAGTCCTCAACATGTCATCTATCTACCTATCAATACATCTACCATTTCGACAATAACACTTAAAATAGTAGACCAAGACGAGATTCGTCAATTCTTAACGGGAAGTCATAACGATAGGACTACATTTAAAGAAAATATGGTGACGCGCTATAACACTGTGCATGTAACCAAGCAAATCAAACTATAAAGAGATCAAAGTGTGGAAAGGTGAGAGTCAGTAAGCGTTCTGCGCCCAAAGCATTGACACCTCAGAACAAAGCATTATTGGAAAGTCTCGGCTTTACAGTACTACAATGAGTATATTAAACGTTAATGAAAAAGTTGTCGTTGATAATGCTATCGTTAATTCCGAACTGCACACCCATCAGCCATATACTACCAGATTGGAAACAATGATGAAATCAGGATACCCAAGACATGTGCACTCTACCATCCAAAAGCTATGTCTACGTAGAGGGACGATTATTACGTCAGGATGGTACTGTCTCTAACACCGCAAGGTTCGTTAATAACGGTATCGCATTTTTATTCAGTGAAATTAGATATGAAATCAATGGAATAGTGGTAGATTCCGTAACGAAGGTAGGATTAACGTCCACAATGAAAGGATTGGTATCATTGACGTCCAATGATCTCGCCCGTCATGAAAATACAGGTTGATTTCCTACATCAAACAGTACACTAGCAAATGCTCAAGGATACTTTAATGTTTGTACACCTTTGCTAATGCTACTTGGCTTTGCCGAAGGTTACAATAAAGTGATTTTGAACAGGTATTAATTCGTAGTAACATTGATACCGAGGCAGTAATTTCAACTGTAGAAGAAGGATTACAAGTTAACATAGATAAGATATATTGGAAAGTTCCACACATCATTCCAGCATTAGCAGAGGAGTTGGCATTAACGAAATACATTGATAAAAATGTAAATACGCCAGTAGCATTTAGAAGTTGGGAAACCACATATATCCCGCCGTTCCAGGAACAGCTAAGCATACATGGGTAATCAAACATCTACTAGTATAGAAACACCTAGATACATTATTATAGGTTTCAAACTGGGCGAGAGAATAATGTAATGCAAGATACGAGAGATTCGATAAATGTGTAATAAATAATATTCGCGTGTTACTGAACACGGATCGTTATCCGTATGACAATCTCAACGTTAATTATGATAACAATTGCTTTGCTACGTTGTATGAAATGTTTGCTAAATTCCAAATGTCGTATTACCAAAGAGATGGGCAACCATTACTCCCCTATGCAATTTACCACAGCTGCACGGTTGATTGTCGTAGATTGCTCAAATCAAAAGAAGCATTGCACTCTAAAAGTTCTTCGTGTGGAGTTTGAAACAGCGGCAAACATATCTGCCAATACGACAGCATACTGTGTTATACTCCACGATCGTTTAGTTACATACAACGCGTTAACCAAAGCAGTACGACAGTTGTAATACAATGTCCGTCATAGTCGATGTACAAGGGTTTAAAATTTCAAAACTTTTATACCAAAAGAACTCGCCATTTATAATGGGAAACAAATTGCCCATTTTATTTTTAAATCACCGTATCCCTGGCATACGTTAGATGCAGAGAGTCGTCGTCAAGCTACTTGGTTAATGCATAACCAGCACTGTATAAATGGAAGAAGGTATACACCACCACACCACTTTCGAAGAATGCTCGAGATTGATTCAGCCAACAGATTCTGTCTATGTCAAGGCAGAGAAAGCAGATTACATCAGAAAATTTGTGACCCAGCCTGTTATTGAACTTGAGGAAAGTCCACCTCTTCCTGTTATGCAACCCGTTTGTTACTTTCATTGTGAATCATTATGTCACTGTGCTTTGAGTACTGTATATCATTTATATAATACATAATAATGCAATAAGTCTTGTACATTTTTTAATAAAAAAATAATAAATAGTCATTCTCGTTTTTTTTATTTATATCACACAGTATTTGTATAGCATATATTCTCTTACTAACGAATTAGTACATAATATTAATATATGTTAAACAACTAAAGGAATAATACAACTTATTATTAATATTAGTTTCATTATGGAGAGAATATAGGAAAGAAACTAGCAAGTGTCAGTACCCAAACTATTCTTCTTCCGGTTAATATAAATTCATTTGCTTAGCAACCTGCAATAGTTCGCTCAACGGATCAGCATTCTCCAATTCCGGTATTCGCCAATGCCCCACGCCAATGTGGAACACGTATCACGTAGTCGATATCGTTTGTCATCCTGGGACCTAAAGGCAATTTGTTTAACATTTCGTATATATATATATATATATATATATATATATATATATATATATATATATATATATTGATCGAAACACAAGCATTTTACACATTACTGTTTTATCAGACCCTCCGCAACCGCTTTGTAGTCTACTTCCGTCAACACTTTCTGAATAACAACTTTCTTAACACCTTTCGCTTTCTTAACAATTCATTATCAGCAAGCTTCAGACAGTATGACTTCGATCCAGCACCATAAAAATAATGAATCGCTTTCCTGCGTACTCATCTTTCATTCGTCCAACGACGGAAGTAGTCGTAGGAATACCATGCAACTCATTTTGATAGTTGGAAGTATATATTCGTCTAAATTATTTCGCATGTGTGCATACATATCATCAGTTACTATCTCAACAATCAAAGAATCCGTGTCAGTATAGAGAAACGTGACATTCTTGCCATAATGAGCTCGTAAGATATAAAAAAACCGATACATTATAATTTTGGAAAGATCTAAAATACTGAATCCGACATAGACGGGTTTTTCATACAATTCCGCCGCAAACAATTTGTCAGTGAATTGAATAAAATTTTTAAATTGCGGTTTTGCAACGTACCGTGCTAGACCTACCCGACGACCGTTATTTTCCCAATGTGTTAACAGTTTAATAACTCTTCGTTTATCGACATTTTCCATTGTTTTACCAAACACGCCATTATTCATAATTTTATAGAAATCCTTTTCGAACTTGTTCTGTGCTGTGTTGCGGAGAGCTGTATTAAGGTCTACGTATGGTATTAACACGGACTCTGACGAAAGCGTAAAACCCTATGAATACGAGTAACAATTAAGCCATGCTCTTATGTTGTCTTATCAAACAGGTTAGGGATTAACTTCTCCTCCTGGGAATGTGGTGCGCAGATCATTTCAGGACAAAACGGATAATCGTTGTGTTCGTCATGCAGATGGTGGGGATAATGTATATCAACCTCCAGTACAAATCCAACATCGGCGTCATCAATCTTTAATACGTCAAAGTGATCTATTTCCTCTTGAGGTAACCACATAAACCCGTTGGGCAGGTATTGCCGCATACTCACCCATATAAGTTCGTAGGCTCCAAATATTGTAAAACACTTTCGGTTGTTTAGGATCATAGTTTGGAACAAACTCGTTATTAGCGATGCTTCTCCGCTTGATACAAGTACTACTCCACCCGAATACCTTGTTTAAAAAAGTGATACATATCCATATCCGTGAGTAATTCTAGCTCTACTTTCGTAGATTTCAACATGGCATCCCACGCCAATCCAGGCAAAATGATATACTGTGCAGGTTCTAACCCATACAAACCCATACATAACCGCCTAAAGTTTTCAAACACGTCAGCCAATAACAACACATCTGATTTTAAATAAATATCAGCATAATCACCTAGTGTATTACACTTCAAGTGATCCCATAACAGTAGAACGCGACAGTATTCGTCATCGGAAATATTTGCATCACGCATTTTATCGTAGAATTTGCCATATGATGGCACCGTGACGTCGTTCAATTTACTAAAGCTGTCTTCGTACGCATAAGGGAAACTACCTTTTTTTCTCACTAAGAAGTCGCTATCATTACTAAAATATTTCCGTACCTCCATACATTGATCATCTGATAAATTCTGAGATAGAGTATCTAAGGATGCAGCCATGAATCTACAACTATCGACGAAACGTAAATTAATGTATTTCTTTTCCCTGATACCATGACTGTTTACATATTCATCAACAAAATATGCTTACCAAACGTTATATATTTTTCACTGTTAACCGGAAGTACGGTAATTTCTTCCGTTTCACTCGCTAACTGTTTAATGAACAGGTGAACATCATAACCACTGAGATTATGTAGAAAAACGGGAGAAATGTAGGTACCTGATAGTTTAAGTTACACGTTGAATGTGCTGCACCACGATACTTACCAGTAACTGACAGTAATCTCGTACTTTCGGATTTGTCGGATCGCCCGTAAAGTTCTTTCCGCATATGTAACAACATACACTGCGTTCATACGTAACCTGTTGTTCATCCGTTAATGGTGTCATTGGAACAATAGCTTTGAAATGTTCATTATATATCCGTTTTACATCACTTTCCAGTCGTCTTATAAATATCTCCCTGCATTACTCCCCTATACAGCTCTAACTTAGACCACGCATCGTTTACACTACACTTAATATAACTAAAAAGTATGGTTCGTTTTACACGTTTTTATCGTGAAATGGTTTTTGGATCTGGTTCAGCCGTATCTACCGGTACTAATAGCGCTTCAAAATCTGCATATATTACGAATGGTAGAACCATTTGTTTTGATAGTTCCGAAACGCGATATATTTTCCGCGTAGAATTCCCGGTTATGTCTTTTTTTGTTTCACGTCCGGTAATTTTGTATATACGAAGTTACAGTCGTGTCACGTGTCGGGTTAATTGGTCCTCGGATCTAAAGTAATACAAGCATGCATCACAAAAATACATTGCGCCGTTCCGCCGAGTTATTTGGTTGCTAAGTAAACGAGAAAATTTTTATCCATACATAATGCTGATTATCTGTTTGGTTACTGACTAATAATAATAAATTAACATGGACTGCCTGTTTGGCTTTGGTGTAGTATAGAGGCCCCACACCTCCGTGACACGCTGACCATCACGATACGTATCGTCTAACCCATAAACATTAATGGAAATGTTGTTATTGCTCTCAAACGTTGAAATATTAGTCAGCTTAACAGGAAACTGTACACCATTCCAGTTGAATAACGTTTGGAAATCAGGGTAAGACGTCCGCTGTGGTAGACCCTTGGTGTCACTAGTGTCGATACAACAGCCCATGCAAAGCAGCAATTTCATTATTTTTACATTGACTATGGCGTGTTTATGTGCAATTTCAGCGGGGACAGCCATATATGAAGAACCCGTGGTGGGCGCAAATTTCAACAGGTTACCTTATATACGAATTGCACCAGGGACCATCCTAAAACAGTTGTTACTAGTCGATTACACCATTAGTCATAACTCACACTTACCAGAATCTTTATGTTGAAATTCGATTGCTTTCATCCAATATTTACTTATTCTTTGGAAATACTCTTCCAACACCGTCCCAATACTTAAAATATATTTTGTTTGAAAGGATTTCAGTTCTGTACTTTCCTTAACAGTTCAACATTACATTTTAAGGAGAGGTGTTTCTGCAACTGACTTTGTACTACTTTCAATACGTTTCCTTTAACGTCTGCCATAAAGGTGGACACATCAGTATGCATATTGCATGGACAGTGGGTACGACACAATGCGTTGTTTAAACGCATTTCGGATCACTTCGACCCCAGTATCGACTAGTAAACAGACATTTGATTTATGCCTATTGCTTCTGAGGTGTCCTTGGAATGCATACCTAGGTACATCCATTGAACAATCTGTGCAGTGCACCTCTCACCGCTTTTTTCGGTTGTACCGGTTCATCGCATTGGTCAGACTTTCGCTTCCTTGAGTTGCTCAACCCTGATGGTCCGGGTTTCGCATTATCCTTCGTATACTTTAACCCCGATGGTCCTGGTTGCGCAACCCTAACACGTGTATGTGCTGCTTGTATGTAGTCAGTGCCTCCTTGCACCACAGGGACTCCTGTAATTTGGTTTTGCAACGTAAACCTCTGCATGCCAATGGTGGGTAGATACTGACATCCTTGTCCATGCTGTTTTGATGTCTCAGTAAGCAGTCTTTTCGAGAACATTTTTCAGACAGTCGCATTGAAACATTTTATATGCTGAAGTGTTTGCGTTACGTGTTTTGTTATGATTCCTTGTTTAACATTCTACTTTACTTCCTACTCTACTTTAATTGACAACTGTTAAAGAAAGAATCACATCCAGCGATGCGAAAAGGACGCAACGTAACCTATCGCCAGGACTAGCAGAGGTTAAGATGGATAGTTCAGGTTGGGAGGGTAGAATAATATACGTGTTAGATAAGAAGGGTAGTCGGGAGTGTTGTTGACCACCTCTTCAACCCAGCATTATAATTCACTCTACTATGTGCTGTGGTCTGGAAACCAATTGGTTGACAGAAACCCCGCAGCACCTGTAGGCTCAATACACTCTGGGGTGAAGATACTGCGTTTTCCACGATGTCCCTAAACGGTGATGGCGCAGGTATTATATACAGCATCGGTGATGGGGCTCTAGAAAGTGATAAGTCATTTAATGACCAGTCACTGTCTAGGAACTCTGCAGCAACTGCTGAACTGAGGATACTCCAGACCTTCCTCCATTGGCTCCACTCGTAGAAGAGTTTAGCGGGCTCCACCCTCCGCAAATTCCTCCAACAAAGGGCTCAGGACAAGCGCAGCAAGCTGTTCCCTGACCTCTCCTCCACCGTAGAACTCTGGTATGACCAGTCCCGACAAATTCTGCGGTAGTAGCAGGGCTCAGCCCATCCAATGGATCACATACTCTTACACTCTGCGGCCGTTGCAGATGTGGACGACTGCCCTTGCAAACAGTCATATAGTGGTATGTAATCCTTCCTTCCCCACTCCTGGCTGCGTTACAGGACTTGCAGACGAATGGTTTTCTGACACAGGAACCCAGTCCTCCGCAAATTCGAAATGCACCCAGGACTTAACACATGCTGCAATACGACCTGCTCTTCTCTCACGGACCCTGTAGGTTCTGGTACGGGTCACTAGCAGGTTGTAAGGTGAGCAGTATTCGTCCACAGCCGCCTGATCATAGTGGTGGATAATACTACATCCAAGTCGTCCTCTGGAGGTGGTACCAAAAGCTGTAACACTCATCACAGTCGTCTTGGTCGAAATACTGTTCGTACTCCTCCTGGCCACGCTCATCATCATTTCCATGGAGAAGCTCCATCACTTCCTGCTCGTGATTTGTACAAGGTCCTGCTGCCAGCAACCCCCTAAGAATGGGACAAATCAGAATTTTCACTATGTGACTTACAATGTTGATGCAATCAGTGGGTGGAATGGGACGACTATAACACATACGACCGTGACGTACAAAGAAGGCACAATCATACATTAGTTATCTGCTACAGTAATGAATGAGTGTGCGTTCTTACCTCTACTGTTGACGGTACGGGTATATTTTCCTACAAATTTTTGCAATAAAATGTACGGTATAAAATGAAAAATATTCTAAGTATCAAAAAGTCATGCAATAATAAAAATAAAGACACCATTCTTTGAAGACATGATGCAACACCACTATATAACACTTTTCACTTTACTTACTGCCATGAAGACGGAACGACTCTCTAGTGGAATGATCCCTCTTAAATACAAATTTTGAAGTGGTGGGAGAGTAAAGTGGAATAGGGTAAAAGTGGGAAAGTAGGATAGGTCAAATTCTAATATATGTATGGGGGTGGAGGGCCTCCATAAAACCCTGAAAAAATGTCCTCTAAAATGCACGAAAAACGCCATTTTGTGGGAAACACCTATATTTAGCGAAACGAATACAGTAAAATTATTCGTACAACTGCTTATACAGTACAGTACAACGCAAAACAAACATGAATTCTTCACCAACGTCCTCAGCATTTCTTCATCTGGCAACGATGAGTTGCCTCAGATAAGCCAATTTTTACATTTTCAATTTTTTTGTTTTTTCATTATTGTTGATTTCTAACTTTTTGTTTTGTTTAGGTTGATATTCCTATGATCCTTTCTATAACGCCTGAGGCAACTTCATCCACCTTTACTCCCGATGCCCCTACTCCATCACCTCAGCTTCCTTCTTCCGTCACCCTCAACTGTGTATCACTACTTTTACCCTGTCGCGTTTGCACCCTACCTGACGTCCCTACCACTCCAACACCTACCCTTGATTCCGGCTCCCCTGATGTAGTGTACATCCCTCCCGCTTTTCCAGTCCTATCCCTGTGGGTACCTCAACCTGCGACGAGTATCTACGAGATGACGATCGTAGTCCTGGATTCTCAACAGGAGCACAACCTAAATGCTGAGACAATCATACTCGACTTAACGAATGCTGAAGTTAACACTTCAGTGACGACAACGATAACGCTATTATACTTTGACGGACGACGTTGACGATGATAGTGATGACATAAGCGAACTCTTTCCAGTGTTGAGGCCATCTGTTCCTTGTGCTGGGAACAGCTACCTCAACACTGGTGATTACGACTCTAACGTAGTAATGGATCCTGTCTACGCTACGCCTGACGACTATGACAATGATGCACTAAGACAACAACATATACTGAGACGTAGGGAGTTCTGCAATGAAGTCGTCGTTGAAGAGAGAAGTGATGAAGTCTCTCATTAACAACGCACAGAGACTTGAACAAGGCGCTCAGGAACTTGCAGACATTGTTGAACAAAACCGTGCACAGGAACATGACAACAGTCACAGTGACAGGGTCCCAACGGACAATGACGCAGCTCCGAAGATCCAGGACGGCGAGAATGACGCCAACAATGAGATGCACGGTAATGCTGACGACATGGACGCCACTGACAACAATGACAGCTGGTTTTGGGTAACACATATCCGTATGACTATAGGCCGCACTATGCTTCCCCATGTCTACAACATCATGTGTGCGATGGCGTCAGGAGACTGTGCCGCCCAAAGCAACTCTCCTTTTCTTCATTGCCGGGTGGTACTGGCCCTTTTACGCGCATCGCATCGTTACCTGGGAACGTCTCACATTCACGGTATGTATTCACATTTCTACTACTAATGCACTAACACTTCTGTATTTTTTTTCAGCTGGCCAACATAGTTCCCTTCGTCCGGAATTATAATTTCGTAATTACGGAGAGCTCCTTGAGGAGCAGCTCGACCACCAGGCTTCTAACATTATACCTAGACTGGAATAGTGTTATAAGCCTGGCTATTCAAGTGGGTACGATCACGCCATTATACATCTGGAGATGATATTGGAAACTGTCTAAGAGATTTCAGGACTTACGAACTTATCAGAGTTCGTAATGCAACTCTTCGGCAGATGGTCTTCACCAGTGATCGAGACAGACATAGTAAGTATACCTACGTCAAGAATCTATACATACTAATACTATCTTTCCAGAAAACGGCATCCTCAATAGTGCGGTCGTAGACTAGACAAACACCTAACTCACCCGCCGACTTATGACTTACTTACTGACTGACTGACCGACAGACGAACAGACAGACAGACAGACAAGACACCACACTTTGTATATGCTCAATCATATTTCTATGGTGCTCACATGAACTGCTGATGGATATGTACTATATCAAGGTTCATTTCCACATCTGCAGACGACACGGTTGAATGTTTCATGTGGGGTTAGAATAAACCGATGGCAGCCAGATGTCAATCCGTTACAGGAACATCTAAGGGCACCACACTGCACGTATGCTCAGTTCCTCGCACCACGTCCACGCAGTGTAATGACACGGAAGTGGAAAGGACCTTTTGCACCTGTACTAAATCAAAATGTTTTATTCTTAAAGAAAATCATATATCTGAGTAATACCTTTGTACATGTTTCTACATGAATTAAATATATTAACATATCGTTTTCTTTTATTTTGGTAAAAAGTGTGGGTGAGCAAAAAGTGGGCAAAAACATACAAGTGAGGTGGCCGGCTTAGTAGCAACCAGGTGGTTAAGGATAACGTAGGTCACACGGGTGGCCTTGTGATTGTGGAACAGGAAAGCGGGGTTTGTGACATGGGATGACCTTGCAATTGTGGAACATGAACGCGGGGTTTGTGACCTTGGGTTTGTGGTAAAGACATGTAATTAGGTCAAACATTGCGCTTTTTTGACCTTGGTATTGTGGCGACCTTGGAATTGTGGTAACCTTGGAATTGTGGTGTGTTCCAGAAGTCCCCAATCTTACCTACTTCTGCAATCTGGTCAGGATTTTAGTGTGTATACAAAACGCGCATTCCCACCTCTACTCTCCAACTGCTAGATACTCGAGGTCGGGTCATATTTTTAGTGCGCATAGGTCTTTTAATCCATTAGTTTTTATGAAACGTTCCCACCTCTAATAACATTTGACATTAAAAAATTGCGTTTAGAGAGCAAAGAAATAATTATTAAAAAATAAAATGCCTCATACAGGATACACCGTATCGGAGAATGTACAATTCATAAAGTAGTATTTTAGTAGTGTTTCGATAAACGAAACAATAAATTTATTTATTGCTGCTTTTGAAAATAGCCCACCACCAAGTGCGTCAACAGTTAGGGCCGTTATTAAAAAATTTCAAACGTGTGGATGTGTTAACTCGTGCAAGAAGTGTTGTCCCCCAAAAACCACGAGTGAGATCAATCGCTGAGGGGTGTCGAAATCGGGATATTGATATTTGTGCATTTGTTGAAGCTCTTGAACCTTGTTCCAGTACAAAGATTTGTGCAGAAGTTAACGTGAATACTAGAACTGTTCGGCGTGTCCTCAAAGGAAAGGTGTATCACTGTTATACAGTGTAAACGACGCAAGAACTTTTTCACGAAGATAATTTTAGGTGAATGGAGTTTTGTGAAATTATGCGTCATAAACAGAATGAAAATGAACACTTTTCAGAACGTATTGTATTTTCTGATGAGCAATCATTCCCATTACATAAAAAACATAATCCATCCGTTACTAGATATTGTTCTCGAGAAAATAAGCATATCAGTGTTACAGTGCGTACCCAGCTTCCGCATAAGCTAAATGTTTGGATCGGGATGTTAGGTGACCACATTATTGGCCTATTTCTCATTGATGGTAACCCGAACGTCCTAAAATATTTACAGCTTCTACAAAATGAGATCATTCCAGCAATTTGTTGCCTTCCTGTTAATTTTCAGGAGGTTTGGTACCAACAGGACGGTTGTTCATCTCACAACTCAAGAGCGGTTATCGACTTCCTGAACCAGACGTTTCCTTATGGGCTCATTAGCATCGATGGTACAATTAAATGACCCGCGAGTCCTGCGATTTATTGTCTAATGACTTTTTTTTGGAGTTTTATGAAAGAAGAGTTTTATAAGTATGGTTTTGAAAGGGCTAGCAATCCAGGTGAGTCAAGTGCAAAACTAATTAACTTTTGTGCAAATACTACGCCAGATCATCTAAGACGTATGAGGAGAAATCTGTATCACAGATTTGTTTACTCTAACACAAGGAGGTGGATTATTTGAACAGTTAATTCATTAACTGTTCTTTTGGTTTAATTAAAATGTTTGTCTGTTTTTCCATGTTTTTTAGTTTTTCTAGTTAAGATTGGCTTTTGGTGTTTAAAAATTGTAATTAAATTGCTTATTTTTATGCAAATGCGTTTTATTTTCTATTGCTATTCAGATTAACACAAAGAAAAGTATCAATTTTGTGTCAGTAGCGACTATTTGAAAATCCAATAAAGTGTTTTTTGTAGCAGTGTTTATTTTTTACCGCGAGACACCCATTGCTCACTGATGCCAAATTGCTCGTTTTCCCAAATCAGAAAACTATTACGAAAGTGAATCTGAGCAACGGGAATCCACTACTTGCAATAGTTCAGAGTTTTACTGCAAAATAAATTGCCATTTGGACAGTGCAGGCAAGTTTGTTGGGCGATGCAACTGTCATTTTTTATTGAAAACTTAGAATATCTCAAATACGGCTAGAGTTTGGTATATGACATTAAATAAAGTATGCCTAGAATTAGACGTAGAATACAAAAATGCAACAATATACAGGGTAACCCATTTAAAATAAGTAAGCTAATATCCACTTCCGGTATAACCAGAAGTGCTGTAATCTTGAGAATATTTTAGATGGCTGTCCCCATCGACTTTAGTAAGTAGCCAAATTTTCGGATTTTTCCTATTTATACTTTTTGCATATTCGATCGATGTCGTTCGTTGTGGGATACCCTGCATAAATTTCGCGCTCACAAGGAAGATGCAGTCACATCGCCAATATTCATGTTGCTTAGTGTACGATGTTTTCTTATGGGAAGTACCCTTTCTATTAAGACACAAGCACAAAAAAAATGTCATTTGAAAATGTCATAGCCAACCATGGCTTCCATATAAAAAAATAAAACTTTCTGCTATATCCTTTGAATTAAGGGGGTATTACAAATGTAAATACACTAACGGATTCAACTTAAAAAAGTGCCTTAAGAACGCTTTCACAGTTTGTCGATACATTTAGAAATAAAAAAGTTATTCAAGTTTTTCAAAATCGCCATTTTTCCGATTTTGGTTAATAACGCAATGACGGTCAGAGATATCTTGAATATGACTATATTACTTTTATATTACTTTTCGTCTATCTATAATAGAAAGAGTACTTCCCATAAGAAAACATCGAAAATGAACTTGAGTCTTATGCACCATGACATTGGAATAGGAGCATGCAGGTTGCTCAAGGCAAATGAATTTATTTGACATGGTTTGCGAGACGCATTTCAACCTTATCAATCACCTATGATAATGATATTGCAGCCTGTCACGCTTCAGTAGAAGTAGTTCATTAGTACCTCAAAGCTGCAGTTGCCGTTTAGCGAATTAACTGCTATGGATCCTTACTGATGAAAACAGGGGGAATGTTGCTCAAAGGGGCATCGGATATAGCACCTTGAAAATATAATTCGAGCAAATATTCATATTATTAATGTAGCTGGCTGTGTATATATGTTGCTCACATCCAAAGGTTGATTCACTGGATTTGGTAGATACGGAGTTTTAATGTGTGTAGTTAATGTGTTAGTTGTATGTTTGCTTTGAAAAAAGCTATTTCTTACGAAACTTGTCAATTGCGTATCCTTTGTATCAATATATATAAATTGTTTAATAGACAATCTGAAATTGTTTAGTGTCCATCTGCAGTTGTTTGTAAGGAAGGGGAATGCATATTTGATGTATCCACCTTGACATCTTCATATGGTGCGTTGATAATCTTTATTGTACCCAAAACAGCAGATTTCTACAAAAACTGCTCGTAAATAGTAGCTTTCCATACAGTAGGCACGCACGAAAACATACCCACTTTCGATTTAGTCTGGATCGTTTGCTATAATTTAAATGAAATTTTCTACCTAAATTTTAAAGTTCGGATTATGATTGGTGTTATTGTTGTTGCAAGAGGTAAATCTGTTATTAAAATGGGTTACAGTGTGATTATCAAAACATTTTGAAATGTTTACAAATTTAATGTTGTAGTTTAGTTTAAATTGCTATTTGCTATGTACTATGCACACACATGCGCACACGCGCGCGCATACACACGCACGCACAAACGCCCACGCGCACACGTGCACACGCACACATATACTCACAAGCACACGACAACGCACACTAACACGCACACGCGGACACACGCACACACGCACACGGAGACGGAGACGGAGACGGAGACGCAGACGGAGACGCAGACGCAGACGCAGAAGCAGACGCAGACGCAGAAGCAGACGCAGACGCAGACGCAGACGCAGACGCAGACGCAGACGCAGACGCAGACGCAGACGCAGACGCAGACGCAGACGCAGACGCAGACGCAGACGCAGACGCAGACGCAGACGCAGACGCAGACGCAGACGCAGACGCAGACGCAGACGCAGACGCAGACGCAGACGCAGACGCAGCGCAGACGCAGACGCAGACGCAGACGCAGACGCAGACGCAGACGCAGACGCGAGGAGCAGACGCAGACGCAGACGCAGACGCAGACGGAGACGGAGACGAAGACGGAGACGAAGACGGAGACGAGACGGAGACGGAGACGGATACGGAGACGCAGACGCAGATGCAGACGCAGACGCAGACGCAGACGCAGACGCAGACGCAGACGCAGACGCAAACGCAGACGCAGACGCAGACTCAGACGCAGACGCAGACGCAGACGCAGACGCAGACGCAGACGCAGACGCAGACGCAGACGCAGACGCAGACGCAGACGCAGACGCAGACGCAGTCGCAGTCGCAGACGCAGACGCAGACGCAGACGCAGACGCAGACGCAGACGCACACTCAGATGCAGACACAGACTCAGACGCAGATGCAGACTCAGTCGCAGACGCAGGCGCAGACGCAGACGCAGGCGCAGAGGCAGACTCAGGCGCAGAATCGGACACAGGCGAACGCACACACATACACATACCGCCATTTATACGTATATATATACATATATATATATATATATATATATATATATATATATATATATATATATACATAGGATGCAAAGTAAGAAGCGATTGAATCGTTATGAATGCAGCTTCAACTGTTAAATTCAATTTTAGCTACGTTGGTACGATTTTGGTGTTTCATCATAGTTCAAGTTTAAACTGATGCAGATGTGTATGGGTGCAACCATCTCTAGATTGGTCTCGAGGTTCCGAGTATAAGATCGTTTGAAGCTGTCAAAGACCGTATTTAAATTTCAACGATCGGTATTCCCTATCATTAAAAATCACGCAATTATGGTATAAGGGAAAGTTTTCTATCTTAACTAAATAACACCATACCAAATAGTTTCTAGGACAGTCATCCACAAAGGTTTTATATTTTGCAAATGGCTGATCGGATCTATTCCAGATTGTTCTCGTTTGACGTAGCAAGCAGCAAGAAAACATGTAAAATATCCTCTTGTGTGACTGTTATGTGCAATATTTAATTGTAATTTTGACCTATTAATACATACAAAATGAAAATAAAATTAAGCGATTTAATATCTACGTCTCCGCCTAAGTGACCTACAAGTATTTTTTATCAAACCAAATAATGTTTGTTAACGATAATTTAATCTGTTCCAAGTTTCAGCAGAGAAAACAATCATTATCATGTTTTAGTATTAAATTTAAGTAAATCAGTGTAGCATTTAATTTAATAGGAAATGAAGCGACAGCTCTATCTTTGTTAGTTACGTACAAATTGTTTGAGATTGAATTAGTACAAACGTCATTTTTACTGAAGCAGATAATACATTATTGTACAAGATATCGAGTATCGTCCGAAATGCCAAGAAAATTTGAATAAATTTAGAAAGTACTCATTACACTATTATCCAATTCTAAGTAAATCAGAAATATGATTCACTTAATGGGAGATGCATTCAGATGCAACTACCACATTTATTGTTTTAATACAAGTACCTATAATGCTCAGTCATTTTCCAGTTTTGGTAGAAAAAGGTGGTGTAAATGGCATCTTGCGATTTTTCTCCAGCAAAACGTTTGAAACTTAGTTCGCTTTCTGAAAATGAAAAAAATTATCTTTCTGAATTTACTTAATGCCTGAAAGTATCAAAATCCGACTAAATTGTGTAGATAATGTAGTACAAATGTATCCTGATATGACGGTAGTGAGGAAGTCAGCAGTATACAGGTTATTAAATGAACAAAAAGAAGGTATTTTGAAAGAACCTGTTTGCTCAACAGGAAGAAAAAACGTTTAAGAGAAGACGAAAGAATTCACATTAGAAGATGGACCACAATTATCTTGGTCGACACTACACAAGACACTACAGGAACTTAACTTCTCGTGCGAAAAAGTGAATTGAAAATCAATGCTAATTGACAATTTCCAAATTGTTTTTTGGAGGCGCAGATACCTTCCTTAAATGAACAAGTTTCGTGCCAAAGAGGGGGGATTCTTTATCTCGATGAGACTTGGTTGAACGAAGGATATACTGTAAAAAAATTGGCAAGATAAAAATGTTACAAGTCCCCATTAAGGAGTTCAAGAGGGTTGGTCAACTGGAATAAATCCACCATCGGGCAAAAGTCGACAACTAACTACTACACGTATAGGTAGTGCTAATGGATTCTTAAAAAATACTTATTTTGTGTTTGAGTCCAAGCACACAGGGGATTATCACTAAGATATGAAAGCTGATGTTTTTGCAGCATATTTTGAACAAATGATAACAAACATTCCACGAGGAGCTGTAGTTGTTCTGGACAACACAAGTTATCATTCTAGGTAAGTCGAATGCTTACCAAAAACTGCATGGACAAAAGGGTAGACATTAACAGATACAATTTAAAGAAACTATGCTCAAATAAGAGCTTTAGCTGTAGCAAATCAGCATAAGCAACAATTTGTTAAGTATGTTATTTATGAACACTAGGCTTCTCGCAGGATTACCCTACATAGATTACCACCATATCATTGCTAACTCAACCCCATAGAAATAGTTTGGGCTCAAATAAAAAGTGAATTAGGTCGTAACAATATGACTTTTAAATCAAGCTAAGTACGACAGCTTTTAATGCAAGCCTTAGACGAACGAACAGCGTATGTGAGTATTTGATGTAATAATGGAAGAAACTATAGAACTTGCTATAATATCTGTAGGACAAGATGACAGCTTTTCCAAATTGGATGAGGATGATAAAGACTGATAGTTACATATCGCACTTGTTTCCAAAACCTAGATTTATTTCAATTAGCAAGTTGGTGTAAACTACATTTATAATTATTTTACATTAGTCAAAACATCAGCATTTTGAAATAGCTACATCTAAAATAAATGTTTAACACTTTCACGACTTTCAATTGTTTCATAATTCATCCAAAATTTTTAATACACTAAAATCTCAACCGCCAACCGTCTATGAGTTGTCTGATTTTCTGGACTAAGTCGAATTTTAAATGGTCGTCTTTTGTTTGCCATTTACCCGAACCATCTTTATTTAACATAAATATTTTGCAAGCGGCACATTTATAGCATCTTCGTTTAAACTAGCCCGGTTTGCTACTGATTTATATTTGCCACTATTTCACTAATAACATGGTTTATTACTCTCTGACATTCTGGGACGTACTTTAGTTGAAGAAAGTTCATCATCGCGTTTACCATACATTGTCATTGAATTGGTAATGTCTCGCAGGGTTAGAAAGCACTCCGGAAAAGTAGGAGCTTTTGTGCAGAATGAGGCTAAGCATATCCATGGTAGTACTAAAATTATGGTTACTCTCGTCACAGATATTCCAAATCCTATTCAAAAGCACACGCAGATTTTGCACAGTCAAAACGATTGTGTGCGACTGCGTCTAAAAAATAAAAAATAATGAAGAAACATCGGAAAATGAAGGTGTTGTTTGTGAACACAGGGTAGAGAAAAGGACAAAGTGATCAAAATAGAAGGTGAGCCCTTTCTTTATGGCGAAGAATTAGAATGTAAGTACATAGCGTGAAAGAGGGTATACTTGTTAATGCTTCTACCACGAAATTAGTCAAAATATGGGATGAAAAAGTTCTGAACTAAAACTTGTTATAAGAATGGAATGGGAATTTTGCGACAAGTGTGATGTTACTACTACGAGAAGTAGCCGTTAATTAACACATTTGAAACACTCCTTCTTACGCAACAGTTACATATAAAGATAACCAAAGCATCCGTATTAAAGTTTATTATGTATACCTTTATACTTACTCACATAAAAAAATTTATGCCAAGGATCAGTTTTAAAATAAAGACATCGATAGAATTAAATTAAGTTGTTGGATCCAACAAAGTAAACCTACAACTAATTTCCCAGAATCTTAGTGAAGATTCTCACTTGATATAGTACAAAGATACAAGTATGTTATTAACATTTTATGTTTATAACTACTTCGAAAGCATAATGATTTCTATTAAGTTTAATAAAACTGTTACTTTCTTACGATATGACGTAAAAAGCAAGATTTGCTATGAAATCGCTATTAAACTCTTATAAGCTAGTTACGATAGAAATAGTAATTTTTTGTGCAAGCGTAACAATAATTTACAGTATTAATTATAAATGAATAATAAAACTTAAGAAAACTGCGGAAAATTTTACAATTTATGAAGAATTTGAAAAAGAAAGTGTTACTTACTATAATAACGTGTCCGATTTTGACGATTTTTTAATGTCTGTTTTCATATATTATTTGATGTGATTTTAAAGACATTCTTGTGTATGCCACTGGTTGTCTGATATTCACCAGTCTCTAACAACTTTCTGTTTACTGTTGTTCAGGAGGTACGGGCGAATTATTCTCTATCGTTGAACAAAAGTCAGGTATTTGATGTGTTCTTTCGCTTTGTCTTATATCGGAGGTTGGGCACTAAGTTGTGTGCATATATCATTCGAGGATGATACTACGAAATGCTTATATCTAATTCGTTTAAAACTATGAAACTCTTAGGTGTTTTAGCGTTATACAATGTGAAAGTGCATAGAATAACTTACTTAAGCAATCCCCTACTTTGATTTTCGATCACAGGGGCGGCGATAGGTCGGTACAACCGGTGCCCCCGCACCGGGCGGCAAGTCTTAGAGGCGGCATCTTGATTGTCAGAATATCAGAATACATATTTTTGAGACATGTCATTTTGATATTTTTGGAGATATATATATATATATATATATATATATATATATATATATATATATATATATATATATATATATATATATAGACAAAGCACTTGCTTCCAAACTTTCTTAAACTTAAAAATTACATAAGTGTACTTTAGATACATTGCAGTTGGATAATAACTAGTTTGTATGGAATGCTTAGTCCGTAGGACATTTTTTTTTAATGTACAAAGGTTATATTATAGATCCAAATTAGAATCACAATAATCGATGTCACACAGATGTTTCAAACTCCATGTCAGTTAGAGACATCCAGGTGCTAATATAAAAAAATTCCAAAACCGCCCGCAACTATGAAAATATCGATGACACAATATAATCGTTTTCAATCATATCTATTTAATTTTTACACATATTTCGCTTTATATTAAGAAACTTTATAAAGAAAAGTTATGTAAAATTTTAAAATTTCTTATAAAATTAATTATTATTCAGATATTAAAAAATTTGAGAACGCATGTACATACGCATGCCGCGCTCACCCACCAACGTACGCATTCACACAGCCACCCACACGCCCACACACACACACACACACACACACACACACACACACACACACACACACACACACACACACTCACACAACCCACACACACACAAACACAAACGCAAACACAAACAAACACAAACACAAACGCAAACGCAAACGCAAACGCAAACGCCAACGCAAACGCAAACGGAAACGGAAACGCAAACGGAAAGCAAACGCAAACGCAAACGCAAACGCAAACGCAAACGCAAACGCAAACGCAAACGCAAACGCAAACGCAAACGCAAACGCAAACGCAAACGCAAACGCAAACGCAAACGCAAACGCAAACGCAAACGCAAACGCAAACGCAAACGCAAACGTACAACGCAAGCGCAAGCGCAAGCACAAGCACAAGCACAAGCACAAGCACAAGCACAAGCACAAGCACAAGCACAAGCACAAGCACAAGCACAAGCACAAGCACAAGCGCAAGCGCAAGCGCAAGCGCAAGCGCAAACGCAAACGCAAACGCAAACACAAACACAAACACAAACACAAACACAAACACAAACACAAACACAAACACAAACACAAACAAACACAAACACAAACAAACACAGTCACAAACACAAACACAAACACAAACACAAACACAAACACAAACACAAACACAAACACAAACACAAACACAAACACAAACACAAACACATCACACACAGACACACACACGCACACACAGCAACACACACGACACACACACACACACATACACACACACACACACACACACACACACATGTAAGAACTTGATTCATTCATGTCTATCAATTTTTAAAAATCAGGCGTTGAAGTTTTTCGCACTCTCATGTTTTACCTGTTTCGGCATGTTTTTATACTCCTATTATGAAAACAAAGACGAAGACTCATTTGTTTTATTTATGCAGTTTAGTGTGCTCTAGAAAAGTGCCATTAATTTTTAAGGTAAGTTACTTTGGTTATTACATATGTAGTTTTTGTTAACCAATTCATTCCGGCTAAGAGTATATGGGCTCTAAAATGTATTTCCAATTAATGTCTCATCTACAATCTTATTTTTATTTTTTTAATTTCTCTGGCGATTTTTTTTAAACTTTCATCAAAATTTGAAATTTTGGGTAGCAAGTTTTTTGTTTAGGTATGTAGTAAATTTTTAATTTATAATTTGCATTGAATGATAACTGAATTTTGGTCTGAAAATATTATTGACGCACGACGAATTCGTAACAGTTGAAGTAATGTTAAAAATTGTCTCCTAGGTAAAAAACAAGGATTCAGTGTAAAGTATCAGTGTCTTTCTTTATGGTTCACGTGGTCATTCTAATATTGAAACCCTACTCTTATCTTTTGTTTGTAGGGTGCGAAATGAAGTAACAGTTAGACATAATTTAGTTACTGACTTTAACAGTATTTACAGTGATTGAACACTAAAATACTTTGTTAATAATTTTTTGTGCATTCTGGACAGTCAGATGGACACAACAAGCTATCTGGTGCTCAGTGCAACAGAAAAAGGCTCTAAAAATTCATCTCAAATAAGGACAATTCAGAGTTGTTCCAAGCTGAAGCAGACTCTATCCTAAATTACAAGGATACTGTCGATCAAGCAACCGTAACCGATAATGACAACGATAACGGAGCCAATATGAGAGGTGGAGGTGCAATCTAGCATAAGGGCGATCCGTGGATTTTACTTGTCATGTAGTAACCTCTCAGTAAATTTAGCCACCTCTCGGTATAGAAGAGGCGTCCTTAGAAGTAGCATTTTTTTTAAATATGCTTCAAAAAATTTACTTGGTTTTTGCTTCGACGACCTTAAACCACTGAGTGATATTCGTTGGTAAAGTCGAATAGAATCTCTAAAACCCTTAAGGTATCAATTGGGAGGTATTTAAATGTTTTATTATGTATTTATGATACTTCCATAAGTAATGACGTTTTTGGGCTGTATTCAACAATTTAAGTTTTTATGCATTGTATGAATCCAATTAGCAAGCTACTACAGACCAAAGAATATCACTTGTCATCTGTTATCGAGTGATAAAAAATTGTACAATTTTTTTTCAAGAGTTTTCGTTGAGATTGGGCTTTTAATAAAATGCTCTATAATGCAAGGAGACTGGTTAACCTATCGATATCCCAGCTGAGTTCGAGTTAACACAACCGCGCGACAGAGTTCGACGAAAAACTGTTCTCTTTCTTCACGAAGCGCGCGATAATCTGGTCGCAGATTTTAAATTAAAGCTTATTTTTTGCAATAGATAAAGCTATTAATTATTGTGAATCCAGATTTGATCTAACGAATACCTCCGACAATCATTTTCAATTTTTGTTCAACATGCATGATCCGAAAAGTTTACCTAAAAATGTGTTAAGTGCTTGGAAATACTATTGGGTGATGGTGAATCGAAGACGTGAACGTACTTAAGCTAGTAGATGAAATAGAAGGGTTTGAAAATGCAAAACCAAATTCAATTGAGGTATTAAAACCTATCCTTACTTTAGATGTTACTACTAACCTCAGTATTGCCTTAAGAATCTTGTTGACCTTGGCAGTAAGTGGGGCAAGTGGAGAAAGAAGCTTTTCTAAATTAAAAATAATGGAAAATTACTTAACATTCCATAAACACCCAAAATCGGCTATTCGCTATAGAACATGCATTAGCAGAGAAAATTAATCTTAAAAATAATCAGAAGTTTGATGAATTAAAAGATTTTTTACACGGTTTTGTTGTTATTTTTTACAGTATTGTATTATTGTGTGTAGTTCTTTTATAGTATTTTACGTTATAAGTCCGGTAAAAAAGATATTACGTACGAATTTTATAATTTTATTGCGCAATGAGTACGTAATATCTTTTCACCGGAAGAATGACGTAACGTATTTTATTTCATACTGAAACTAAAATTTTAAGTATTTAAAATAAGCCAAAATGTGGTCCAGGTTGACATAGTTTGAGTAGTTGCTAAGGTGACTTATTTACATTTTTCAAACAGTTAAAAAGTTTAAAATGAACGAGAACGCAAAGCACTAAGCATTCGGAAGAAATTGCAGTAAAATGTAGAGAAGCTATGGCCAAGCTTATTCCCGTAAAGTTGGAAGAGCGTTATAAAAAAGAATATGAAGTGTTTAGTGAATGGCGACGACAACATAATGTAGAAAAAATTGATGAGGATGTTATGCTGGCGTATTTGTATGATTTAGTAAGTATTTTTTGTATTTTAAGTATAAATTGTATTTGTAATGAAACTTTTTAAATTTTTAGTGTACAAAATATTGTGGTACTTCTTTGTGGAGCAAATATTCCATGGTGAAGTCGATGTTGCTCGTGTTTGAGAATATTGAAATTTCGAGATTCTCGAGGATAAAATCATTTTTAAAACATAAAACAGTTGGTCATCAGGCTAAACAAGCAAAAATACTCAGCCGAGAAGAAATTTATGAATTTCTAAGAAGTGCTCCTGATAAAGAATGTCTTCTCACAAAAGTGAGTAAACATTTTTATGCATTTATGCTATGTGTGAACCAAAAGGACTTTTTTTTTAAATGGGACACCCTATATATTATTTGAAATTTAGATTAAGCTCATCTCCCCATACTTCTAATAGAGGGTTTCATTACGTTATACAGGGTATTTCAAAAGTTAAGGTCAATTGTACACGAAAATCATTATCATTTCAACATCCTGTATACCCTAAACAGAACAACCTAACAATAATTTTTTCCAGGCATGACATTTTGACATTGGTACAGTGTTACGAGAAAGTGCTATTTCTTTATTATTGCACCCATTGAGTATAGAGCGAGCCGAAACCCGAACACATGAGTTTGTCAATTTTTTCAAATAAATCGCACTTTAATTTATTTTAAAAAGTGAAAATACACTTTATGTTCTTTCATTTTTATTAAGAACTCCCTATAGCTAAAATCGTTAATTTCTGCGATATTTTCAATTTAATAACTGAAAGAGATTTTTTAAAAATTCCTATTATAACAAGTTAGCCGTAAACAAATAAAAATGTGACAAATTATTACAAAAATTCAAAAACATCGGTTATTAAGATAAAATTATATAAAATTAATCACGGCTAACTATGATTTGGTTTTTTTGTGATCTCAATTTAGGTATAAATACTCTGCTTTATCCATCTAGTTAAACAATGTTAGGTAAGAAGCGAAAAGGTGCAGGTGGTGGTGGTGGCTTAGTGAATACTCTAATAAATAAACTTCCGTTTGAATTGCATTTACCTGGTTACCAGTATTGTGGCCCTCGTACAAAGTTAGAGAAACAAGTCTCACACGGTGACCCCGGTATTAATCGCTTAGATGCTCAGTGCAAACTTCATGATATCAGTTATAGAGATTGCCGAGACTTAGAAAGTACACGTAAAGCAGAATATATTTTAGAAAAAAAAGCTTGGGAACGTTTTAAATCATCAGACGCAACGTTAGGTGAACGTACTGCAGCTTCAGCAGTCGGTACAACCATGAGAGCATCGTCGATCCAATCAGAAGAATCAGAAATCGTTTAGCAGTAGTGGAAATTTATTGAATTTACGAAAAACAATAGCTAAAAAAATTAAACCTAACGGAAATTTTACAGACGCAATAAATTCGGAGCTTTCAACGGCAAAACGTGTGGTAAGAAGGTTGGGGGAGAAAATACATTAAAGTTCCTAGAGTAATTCCCTTGCCTAAACAAAGAGGATTTTTACCATTTCTTATTCCGTATATCTGCAATCGGTGCTTTAGCCGGCGGTGCATCGGAAATTGCTAAAGCAGTCAATGAAGCTAAAAATCCCAAAAAATTGCAGGAAAAGACATCGCGTCATAATCACATGATGGAATCTATCGCTATAGGCTCCATGAATAAGAAAGACGGTGCTCTTTATCTAAAACCATACAAATCTGGTGGTCATGGTGCGTTATATTTAAAACCGTTACCCAAAAACTGAATAAATTACCCGAAAGTCCGTTAACAGATATTGATTTAAAGAAATACACCAAAAATATACCCTACTTTGGGTATATTTTTATGAGAGATAGTACCCTAAATTATCATGAAAAGATGAATATGGAATTATTACCTTAGATAGCCAAAGCGGGCCAGGCACGCGTTGGCTTTGCTCCAAAAAGCGTGGTAAAAAGGTATGGTATTACGATAGTTTCGGTTATGTTCGACCACCAATCGAAGTGATTAACTACCTTCGGGGATGTAGAATTTCTTATAATTACAACCAGGATCAGGAATTAAATACCATTATTTGAGGGCACCTATGCCTCCATTTTATATATATATATATATATATATATATATATATATATATATATATATATATATATGTAAATAATCGACACAACCTCAAATTTTCTGTTATGTCGATAACATTAGGTTTATCCACAGGTAGAGCTAGACTTGAGGAAGAAATACTTTATCGGATTGGTTGGATTTTACGGCTGCAAAGCATTAGAAACATTTTTACAGGAACCAATAGATTTTAATTTAGAACAAATCCATCTCATTTGCGAGTGATTAGTATTCCACACGGTGCATATGAGTTAGATGAAATTAGAGATTATCTATCTAAAATCTAAGATACCCACAGAAAGAATTTTCATTAATGCAAACAACAATATACTTAAATATGAAATAAACAGTTCCTTTGAGACCCATTTTACTGCAGAAAATGACATTGGTCACATGCTAGGGTTTGAGTCTAAAATATTAGAACCAAATATTTTGCATACGTCTGCGTTAGACATCCAAATACTTAAATACACTAATCTACACGTAGAGTGCAACATTATAAAAGTATCTTATCGAAACTCGAAATCTGAAAAAGTATTATATGAGATTGACGTTTCAGTCCCAACAGGTTGTCGTTTACTCAATATTTAGAAGGAAAAAAAAGGAAAAGGCCACGTATTTTATTCCCTCCTCAAGGGGGAGGGCGAGATGCTCGAGCTTTACGAGCTCCTTCAGCCACAATCATGGATTCCCAGCATACATACTAACATCACGTATATATGCATGGTGTGGTCTGGACAGGATCGGAAGGAACGGGGTTAGGGTTCTGAGGAAAAAATACTACCCCATCATTCGGCTAAGTAGCCGCACATGTGTTCATATACGCAGTGACCATGCCACTACATGTGTATGAGGAAAACCCCTTGAAAAACCCTCATACAAGGTAGACGATAACGGGAATCGAATCTATTACCACCCTCATGCTAAGCAGGTCGTATCACCACTACGCTACAAGGTCGTAGAAGTAAACACGGGCATAACTAGTAATATAACAATTACTTTGACTACTTAAAAGGGTGAATTAATAGACTGGTGAAAATGAACCATTCACAGACGTTTGGCACTAAAAGAACATGGACCTGAAAATTAATCAAGGCCTAATGCCATCTTTCTAAAATTCATATAAAATACATCAACCCTACAGTAACACATTAATTAGTCATCAACCTTCATTGCGGTTAACATCTGCAGAGAAATATTTTTTAACGTCAGTTGGCTTAAAAGTTCTCACAGACAATGGCCGAATCATTAAATGTCTTTCAAAACGTACATTTTGATCATACTATAATTATTCACTCTTATCTTCTGTATGCATCTTCTAAATATGGACCTTCTGAAGAAATACGCATCTTAATTCAGAGTCAAGATCTAATTACGGCTACTTACGATAGTTTTCTGTACATAGAAGGTTTGAACTGGTTTCAAGAGCTCAAAACATTCTCTCTCTCCAAACATTCTCTTTCACTCACACACTTACGATTTACATGAAAATTTGCCATATTCTCCATATACAAAGCATTAGGCGAGTGACTATGAACTGGTTCAGAACCTACTCTACATCACTACTAACGTCATTTTGACATAGATTATTGTTTTTGTTTCTATAATGTTGCCTGTATTCGTTATGAACGTATAAAAAGAGTTTGCATAGTTATCCTAAAAAATAGTATATTACGTTACAAGGGAAGTAAGTAGGATTTACTCTACTGAGCATTATTTGAATTGCGAGTGTACGCGAGAGATTTAACAAGGCGAGGTAGAGTAAATCCTTACTTCTTGGGTAAAGTATATTATTTTTTTCACTATCAACACGTTACATTGTATATTAACAATTATTTTATGATTTTATTACAAGAATTCATTAAAGAATCTCATGTCATTGTAGCAAAATTAAGTAATTGTTTTTACATTGGCACTATAGCAACCGTTTGTCGTTTGACAATAGTAGTTTTCGCAACTAGTGCGCTGTTTACACATTTCTTGGTGCGAGGCTGTTCTTTACCAGGCGTAGCCGAGATAAAATATATGGCCAGCGTTAACAGCGCACGTTTGAATACATTTTTTTAATCGTTCACATAAAATTAGAAAAAAATAAATTTTGAAATATTTGTTGACAAATGTCAAATTAAATACATAAATAAAAAGTTTATATGTTTAGTTATATACCACTTTTCTTTATGTATTAAAAGTAACGATTACAAAAATACATTTTTGACCTAAATAACATGTCTTATAATGCGCAAGTCTCTGCAGGTGTGGCTGGTAATAGATTTTTAAGTATAAACAATTGTACATATTGTGTGTTTACAATTAATGATAAATAATTAAGTTAAACTTATGGTGATAGCCACTTTTTAACAATATCAACATTAACTTCCTTAGGGAAATAATATTCATGTTGTCATGCCAACTTGTAAGGATTGTGTAAAGTTAAGCTACTTCCCTAAAACGACATATTCTAAGTGCCACGTACTTGATTGATAGTGAATATAATATAGAGTGTGTGAAATGAAACGCAAAACGTAAAAAAATTACAATCATTTTCCAAAATGTATACTCTAAAAGATTCAATTTTTAATAAATTATACTACATTCCTGATGTTGGATACAAACGAAGATTAAAGATTAAAGTTCGGTAAAACAACGAATATTCGGTGAATTTTGAAGACAGCTTACATGAAATTTTTGTCCCCTTTAAAAAAAAAATCAAATGTGAAACTTCATGTTGTTTTATAATTTTGTACAGTTACTAATCGCATCGGATATTTAAATGTTATCATATGTGATACTCTTTCAGGAAATGGCGCGCACTCGTGGCCATTCGGTTAAATTCAACATTTTTGGAGACTGCTATTCTGATATTTCCACGGATGTTTAGTAAGATAGCCTTAGAACTAAAATGTTTAACATAAACAAAGTATGTGTAAATACTTGCACAAACTGAAACTATTTTGGTTCTCAATTTAGTTTAGATAACTTAATCAATAATTCTGTTTACTATTTGAAGAAGTTTATATTCTATTGTAGTAAGCCCGTAATACAGCTTTATGTAACGGTTAAACTATTACCTTTAACGTTGAAGTGAGAAAGAATAAGAAAGAATCATTAACTATGATTTTAAGGTTATTTATATTCACTTAAAATAAGATATATCTAATTATTTATGCCTTCGACATCGCCGATAGTGAGCAAACAATGCCTGAAAACACTTTTTTGCAGTCTTCGTGAACAGGATTTTTCTTTTGATGTTTATCATAGCAATGATGAGCGTTTTCTTCAGTTAATCCATTAACTTTCTCCAATAACACGTTAATATTAAATTGTTGTGTTTCGGATCATAAAAACCCAATTTTACATACAGACATTTTGTAAAACACTTGAATTGGTTAAGGCCAGATAACTTCATATTTTTTAGGCTTCATCTACATTAGTTATATTCACGCCGGATTCATTCATACATTCCTCTACATGGGGATTTATCATTTGCTGCCACGAATTCATTAACTCAGGATCTACTTTAAAGTCCTACAAAATATTACTTGTATTAAGATATCATGATCTAAGCTACTTACAAAAGCTGCAATACTTAAAATGAGTAGTGAAAGGCAAGTTATTAATCTCATGATTCGTGAAATTTTACTTCAGGTACTAATAAAGAATGATCCAGTGAAACGTCTTCAACTATATACTGGATAAGACTAATATAATATTGAGAAGTACATGAATTGGTATGGAAATCACTTACTTCCTCTTCCAATTTCCCTCTCTTCAATTATTTTGGTGTTTTTAAGTCTAAACTTTGTGCGTATTTATCTTATCTGCTTGAAAAGGTGGTGGGTTATCAATATCATACTAAGTAACATAAAAAGTATATAACCAAATAAATATTAGTGGGTACTATTCTACAAATTACCGGTTTAGATTTGTTTATGGTTAGTATTTACCATCCATCTATTGTTATATTAGCTAAGGCTCTTGTCGAGCATCAACGGAAGAGTACACTATTATTGGTTTTCATTGATTATACAACATATTTTTCTCACATGGCGAACGAAATTTTATCTATTTTTTTAATGTACCATTTTTGTTTTTATCTATCATTATTTCTTGAATAATAATTCTACATAGTACTCATTTTTCAAAATAGATTTAGCACGCTTGTAAATAACAATTCTTAATATTGTGTAAAAATACGGTCTATTTGATAGCAATGAAGTGGTATTGGGGTCTATACTATTCGAGTAAATTTAAAAATTTCAAAGTGTTACCCAATGCCAACAGTTTTGCAACAATGATGAAATAATTGATAAAATCTGTGATAACGTAAAACACGCAATGTTATAATTTGTACTTTACCAAAAAGTTGATACAATCATTCTATTGAAACATCTTAAAGTTTCACAATTCAGAAATATAGAATGTCTACTTCTACCACACCCAAATTTGCATCTCACACTAAAGACATTAACATATGAAAATAGGAAAACGTAGAAAATGGTATGTAGTCAGTTGCAAAAAGGAACCGATGCCCAAAATAGGAGATGTGCCATGACCCCTTCTAAGATAAGCTTTTTGGAAAACACTTGAAGTCCTGAGGGTAAAGTTGGCATAGAAACGCATTAGAAAGGGTACCACTGGTTTGCTCTCAGACCAAGAAAAGACAAAGGCACAGTTTATGACCATGGTTATAACTATTTTCATGGTTAAAATAAATAAACCAACGCAGACCTGGAAGAGGACAGGTTACTTAAATCCACGAAACGGGTTCAGTCCAAATATGTATAAAAGATCAATTTCCCCCAGGACAATGTTACAGAAACAACAAAGTACAATAATAATGAATCCAATACAGTAATAATAAACTCTTCTCAGTAATAATGTCACTTACACACGAATAAATCATTTAAAATAAAAAGAATCAAATCCAGTAATAATAAACAACTTACCTATTCAGTGCTTTCATTACAATATCTAAAAACAATATCTGGTGTGGAACACTACATGACCTTCTAACCTACAAAATAGAAACTAAAAGATATGCAATAATTTTAATAACATTTTTTTTATGATAATTATGTAATCTCTTTTATAATGTTAATTACGAAAATATGCAACACTGTAAAAACAGAAACAATAATTTATGTCAAACAGACGTTTAATACTTCGCATCTAAGATTCATATACATATAGATACTAAATTAAAAAATTAGAAAAGATGAAATAATTTGAACTCCATTTTTATACTTTGATAAAACAAAAACAAAAAATAATCTGTCTGATGACGTTTAAAACTTCATGTTGAATGGATATCAATATATACATGTTAAAAATTAAACCACGCACACAACACGCACCACGCACACACGCACACACGCACACACACGCACACGCACACATGCACACACGGACACACGCACAGACACACACACAATACGCACACACGCACACACGCACACGACACACGCACACACGCACACACGCACACGCACACGCACATGCACACACGACACACACACACGCACACATACCACACACACATGCACACACACACATACACACCACACGCACACACACACACATGCATACACACGACACACGACACATACGACACTACATACGCACACACGCACACAGCACACGCACAACGCACATACGCACACAGTATACACGCACATACGACACACGCACACACGCACACACGTACATGACACATACGCACACACGCACACAGCACACGACACGCATACATACGTACACACTACACACACACACACGCACACACGACACACACATGCTACACATACACCGACACACGCACACACGCACACACACATGCACACGCACACACGCACACGCACACACGCACATACGTCACACGCACACACGCACACACGCACACACGCACAGCACAACGCACACCACACGCACACACGCACACGCACACACGACACGCACACACGCACACGCACACACGCACACACACGACACACACACACGCACACACACACCATACACCACACACGCACATACACACGCACACACAACGCATACACACCACACACGCACACACGACACACGCACACACGAATACACGCACACACGCACACCACACCACACACGCACACACCACACACGACAACGAC